>JAWPHD010011985.1:0-79267 GCA_037043455.1 Cyrtodaria siliqua
CTGTAAAACCAAAGGGTTATATCCTTTTCTGACGAACTTCCTGATTAAATTTGTAAAGTGGTCAGGAAACCCGTCAGACCCCTTTAACTTTCGAAGTTTATAGACCACATCTCCATAAAATGAGGGTTGTGATATGCCTAGTCGCAGAAGTGTTTTAAGGTTGGTGTTGTACTTTTCCAGCAGGCCCTCGTTGCGGGGGTAGAATTTAGAGAAATATCTACGTAGTTTGTGATAACGAAAACCCTGCTGAAGAAGTTTACTTGTAATAACTTGATTACAATAATTGAAGTCTATAATATCATTACACGCTCTAGCAAATCGAATGAGCTGGGAGATATACATCCCGTATGAGGTAGCACGAGGTACATCTCCATCCAGGTGTGGATAGTTAACGATGTTAAATTGAAATCATCTCTCTTATCATAGATTTTAGTATGAATACATTCATTTGAAATCGAGAGATGAAGATCGAGAAATGCTGCTACTGTATCCGAACTGTTGGCTTTATTCAACGTGAGCTCTGGTGGATAAATGTTAGTAACCATATGAGCAAAGAACGCATTATCATTATTGAGTATGTCATCAAGATACCGAGAAGTATTATTAAAGGCATCAATAATTTCACCCTTGCTAGCAGGTGACAAACTCAACATAAAATCTCTTTCATAGCAGTACAAAAACAAATCTGCAACAAGTGGCGCACAATTAGTACCCATAGGAATACCACCAACCTGGCGGTAAATGGTGTTACCGTATCTTATAAAGATGTTATCCAGAAGATAAGGCTCTACAAACATCAGTACAAGTCCACATATTATACTTATCAATGGGGGCGTTAGTAAAGAAAGCCCTGACATTATTACAAGCTAGAAAAGTAGTACGTTCTCTAGCAAATGTCTTCTGAATAAGCTGAAGCAATTTTTCTTTGATAAGATTATGTGGTAGTGTAGTATACAGTGTAGAAAAGTCGTAGGTGCTTAGAGAAGAGGCATGAAAATGCTTACACCGTAGTTTGTCAAGAACTTCTCCAGAGTTTTTGATAGACCAAAACAGATTGATTCCTGAGTTCTCGAAGGCCTTTCCGCAATATTTTACAATATGTTCTTTAATCGCGGAAAGTCAGGAAGTCAATAGTATGATTTATTGGTCGTGGTACATGAACTAGAATTAGCGATAAACGTGCTTTGTAAGGAATTTTGTGAAGTTTGGGTATCCAGTACATTGTAGGGAGCTTCGTCTGCTTACTAATTACAGAAACCTTTATAGTCTCCATAAAGGTTACATGCTGGGAAACAATGTCCGTCTCCAGCAGAGGTGTAGTTAGATAAGCAGAAGTGCTCGCTAGCTCAGCATTCAAATTATTGATATAATGTAGTCGTCAGACAATAATGATATTGTTGGAAGCTTTGTCTGCTGGAACTAGAGCAAATTTAGTATGTAAATTCTGAATACCCTTCTTAAGGTGTCGTAAATTGTGAGTGGAAGGCCGTGGAAGCAGAGATGGATTTGATTCGTAAAATAAAATACGTAATTCAACAATTTCTGAAATAGTTTTCATCCAAGCAGTAAGTGCATGTTTATCTGCTTTTTCTCTCTTACACCCCTGTGTGCAGAAATCCGTTAAAGAACCCGCAATTTCATTGCGACAGGCATTAAAATCAATATCAGATGGAAGGCGATACTTAGGCCCTTTGGCAATTAAATGCCGAATCCTCTTATCCTCAATTACATCAAGATTTCCAGTAAGAATGTGACCGGTAGGTTCATAACAAAATTTAGAATTTTGACAATCTCAATCAGTAGGAATAGATGTCTCGATCTTAAGATCAGAAACGATCCTATTATAATTGAAAATAAGATTTCTAGTAGATTGCTTATACTTGCAACATATAACAGGAGTCTCAATATTCTTGAAATACTTTGGAATTTTGTCAGTCACCCGCATATCATTAAAAATACCGGCTAAATTAATGAAATCGATGCCTTTATCAACATAAGTTATCTTCAAAAAATGCCTTTGATGGTCAGATGGAGCATCTATATATGGACGCAAAATATGTTGCGTGTATCTTTGAATAATAGATGCAACCTCATATAATGGATTAGTACGGACGTAAATGGCATCCGCTTCTTCGTCAAGTTTCTGTAAGCAAGAAAAAGACAGACTGACTACTTTGCTAAGGAAGGTACCCGAATTTTTATAAATAGTATAAAGGTCTGCAACAGTAAAGACTTTCTTAAATTTACGTTTAAGATTATGGTTCTTCCGGACCATGTGACCGTCGTTTACGTTTACGAATAGACAATATGCTAAAAGGATCTATATCTGGGGTATTGGAAATGTTTCCTTCTTGATAAATGTTATCGTTTAACCCCAATGGATAAGGAGTTTGTAAATGCTTTATCCATTTGAGTTCAGCAATATATCTAGCTTGTATCTTGTAACATTATGGTAGCAGTATTATCAAATTCAATATATTCCACGGGCTGAATGCTAACAGCATCTATGGAATGCCCCGAATCCCTAAAGTGTGTATAAAGAAAGTTTTTAAATCGTTTTGACAGACGCATTTTATATAAATGTTCACGAAAACGAACTTTCATGGATCGACCAGTTTGGCCTACATATTGTATACCACATTAAGGATGATTTTAGGTCAAAACATAAACGATATTACTTGATGATCAGTTAATGTCTGAAGGTATACTGACACTTAACTCTCTACCATTGGTAGTGGACCTAATAGTGGACTTTTGCGACAAGTATTTACATGCACTACACCTTTTCGAGTCGCACTTAAGGATAGAGGGATAGAACGTACGTCTACTATTTAACTTATTAACATTAACTGGTGGTCTAACTTTATATCGATTAAGTACAGAAGTTTTAAGTGGTGTTAATTTAATAGAAGCAGTATTTCTCAATATAGAACTAGTGCCAGGAATATGAACGGTAGATGCCGAATGAAGATTAATTCGTGATAAATTGATCGATGATTTACGTGTAAAAATATTAGAATTTCCCTGGTGAAGATAAACAGTAGACACAGAGTGAAGTTTAAGAGAAGAAAGAATGACTTTTGGTGTTCTTAATATACGACTCATGTTTTTATAAGGTGTAAACAGTTAAAAGTACAGCGCAAAACCACGCTAAAACAACGTCGAACGTCGCCATCTCTATAGGATGGGTGAAAATAACAACATTGATCACATGCACGGGGAGATGTTTTACCACCGCCACACTGACCTTTAATGACACCTCTCGGTATCTGGATGACATATTGAACATTGACAACACTTTCCTATCAACTATGGTTAATTATATTTATCCTAAAGAACTTCAGCTTAACAAAGCTAAAATATCTGATAATAACGCTTCTTTTCTTAATTTAGATCTCTCGATTGAAAATGGTAAAATAATTAGCAAAATCTATGACAAGATAGATGATTCTAATTTTGACATTGTTAGTTATCCCCACTTGGATGGGGATGTCCCCCGAGCAACTTCTTATGGGGTGTATGTGTCTCAACTTATTCGTTTTTCTAGAGCTTGTCCTCGAGTTGAGGACTTTAATATTCGTAATCTTTGTATAACTAAAACGTTACTCAATCAGGGTTACCGTTACCATAAACTTCGTAAAACCTTTGCAAAATTGTATTGTCGTAACCCTTATCTTCTTTCCAAATATAAAAATAATGTAAGGACTCTTCTGCGACAAGGACTATCACAACATGACTTCTATGGTGATGTGATTTATAAACTTCGTAAGATTCTCGGTCATGATCACTTTCATACTATTTTTGTTAAACTTGTTAAGAAGTTTATCAAAAGAGGTTATGACCCTATCATTTTGCAACGTACTGCATGCTTGGTGGTGGACTCTTTTACAGTTCGCCACTATGCTTTCGTCTTTAAATGTACGATGACCGGACAGGCTGTAGACACTATAATGACGCCTACCTGAAAAAACATTGGGACTGTGGCGTTTGATGTTTGTCTATGATCTTTCTTGTCGTGCCCTTAATGGTTTATTCTCTTACTGCTCTGGCTTCTGCCAAGTCATTGAGTACCTTCATTGTTGCTTTCTAGGCTATAGTTTTTTATGTATTATATTTACACGAGCATATTTGTGTTTTACTTATATTGCCTATTGGTGCTGCCTTGTTGGTTAGAGATTAGATCATGGCGGAGATTTCTTTATTTACACTGTCCTGTTTTAATGGGATGACAGTAGGGTAAGTGTGAGGTTTGGTGCACCCTAGAACCGGTTTAAACCCCCAGTGGCCTACTTGTACTGATCGATATATACAAGGTAAGACTTTGCCACTGACCGTTCCAAGGCGGTAGCCCTATTGTCAACCCTTTTGTGTTCGTGATGTCGTTTGCATTTATTATAGCTTTGCCTTCTTGTTTGTCTGTTTGCGTGTTTATTTCTGTGTTTTGTGGTTGACTGTCCTCCTTGAATGCTACTTTCCCTGTCCGATTGTTTTATATTTCTTTTCTGCTCTTGATTGAATTTGCCACTGCATTTGACACAGTATCGTGGTCTTTTATGTACAAAGTTTTACATTTTTACAATTTTGGCCTTTGATTATAAGTTGGTAAAACATTTTTATCTAAATACCGAATCTTGTGTTACTGTAAATGGGCACATATCAGCATGGTTCTATTTACAGAGAGGCTGCCGTCTGGGCTACTCACTGTCACCTTACCTGTTCATTCTCTACGCCGAAGTATTAGCAATATTACTAAGAAGTAACCCAAATATAAAGTTATTAATATGCTGATGACACAAGTTTGACTCTAGATGGCTCCAGAGAATCATTGTATAACTCCATGTTAACATAATAACTCTATGCAAGAATCTCCGACCGTAATATCAATACAGACAAAACAATAGTGATATGGTTTGGATCAAGAATAAATAGTAACGTCGAACTAATCTTTGTTGGGAAAATTGTATTTTTACTGTTTTAGGTATGAACTTTACAATATACTTCAATTCATTAGTCCAAAATTGAAGAAATTGAAGAAATCAAAAAAATACTAGCTGTTTTGTCTAAACGAATACTCACTCCTGTTGGTAAAATGTTTTTTTTAAAAAGTTTGACCCTCTCAAAACTCAACCATTTACTTATTGGATTACCAAATCCTTCAGCAGATAAAATCAAATTAATACAAACACTATTTTACAAATTTCTTTGGAATAATTTGAGGGAAAAATAAAAAGAAATACCATTATTCAAGATTATAAATATGGAGGTCTTAGAATGGTAGAAGTTAAAAAGTTCATACTAGCTCTAAAAATAACATGGATCCGTCGAATATCTCAGACTAAAAAATAAATATAGTCATCTCGTGAACATTTTCTGTCCGATTATTAATAATATTTTTAAAATAGAAACAGATAACATTAAACAGAATTTAAATAAAATACAAAATCCTTTTTGGAAGGATGTTCTTATTAGTTACAAATGTTTTGCTGATCAAGTTAAACCAATATCTTGGCAACAACTTCACTCAGTTAGTATATGGTATAAACCAGGAATTAAGGTCGGAGGCTCTAGTGTGATTTACAAAAGATGGTTTATAGGAGGAATAATTTTCATCAAAGACACTTTAAACAAATATGGACATCTTTATTAATACATACAATTTAATGAACACTATTATGTACAGTCCAATTTTCTTGAATATGAAGGTATTATAACTGCTGTCAAGAATTATTTGGCAAAACTGAATATTGTGCATCTAGCCTGTAACAGCCCAAACCCTATACGTCCACTAATCCTATCTTTAATTCTACAAAATGTGAAAGGTTGTCGAAACATATATGACATCATCATTGGAAATAATGTATATCTCAAAGCATTAAATAAATGGAAAAATGAAGTAGTTAGTGTTCAAAACTTTAAATTTGAAAGATTATATGCCTTAACTGATAGAATAAAACATCCTAAGTTACTTTGGTTCCAATTTAAAATCAACCATAGGATACTTGGAACAAATTACCATTTATCTAAAATGAATATTATTACGATATGTGCAGCCTTTGCAATTATACCCCTGAAACTATCCAACATCTGTTTTGGAACTGTAGAACAGTAACATAATTCTGGTCAAAACTTCAAACTTATATTACAAAAGAATTCAATACAGCATTCGTAACTTTAACAGAAACAGATATTTTATTTGGAAATTGTAAATTGTATACAGTTTTGAGCAAAATCATCATGCAAGCAAAACTTTACATTTATCGAAACAAGATGCAACGTCAAATTCCACAGCTTAACCTTTTTAAAACGTATATAATATCTTTGTACAAAGTTGAGAAACTAATCGCATGTAAAAACTTAATTAATAAGTTTGAAACCATGTGGAATCACTACTTTGCTATCTGTGGAACTGGAGTACAGAGATAATTTACTTAGTTTCAATATCAAACTGTAGCAAATAAACTTAATGTTTTTATTCTGGGATATGCAAAGCTTACCTTACTAATCAGAAATAACATACCCTTGCTTATATCTTGGTCTTTCCTAATCAACCTTCTTGTTTTTTTAGAAAAAATAATAATTTTGGAAGTTGTGTATATTAATCCTTTAAAACATTCCTGACACATTGTTCTTTGATAATGGATTTATATACAGATTTATTACACAGGATGGGTTATTGTTTTTTTCTCTTTCCAAAATCAAAATATGAGAAAAACTCAGTGAGCCTCGGAGTAGAGGCAATGCATGGATTTGATAACATAAAATAATGTTTATTTTTGATACTATAACATTAAAATTATCTGTGTAAAATAAGTCTGTATGAATTGACGATGTGGGTTGTACACTGGGTTTTGAAACAAAAAATATTCTTTACATGTATTATTGTTTTTTTCCCCAGAGTTTATAGAAACTCGCTGCAATCTTATAGCATGCATATATTCCCTATAAAGCAATCATACTATATTTTCCTCCAAAATTGTTTTGGAAACATTGGGGCCTTTTTTATTTATTCTGTAATCTCAGATTACAATATATGCATTTATTCACTTGATTATATTTCCTATTACTTTATTTACAAACTAATAGATGCATATTACATGTTTCTTTATGTAATGTTTGGTGAGGGATGGCCAACCACGACCCTCGCAAACCTATTACGGGGTGAATAAATGGATCACCATTAATCTGGTGATTGAAATTAAAAAAATAAATATTTCGTATATGTCGTGTTCGGCCGTTTCCAAAGGTCCACTCTCATACTCTTTTAATTTATTATATAGCACAGTGGCGTTGCTTGTGCAGTGTGGAGGCAGTAAAACGTCTCCCCGCGCTTGCAAACAGGACTGTTATTCATTCGATCTTTGAAGATTTCTGCACCCGATACTTATATTTAGTTATCGGTGGTACATTTTCAATTTCTTTTGTTTTCTTACTTAATATTTGATTCGTTGGTTTCACTACTCCGGCCGATAAAAGGCTCTGGGTATTGTTTAACCACGCATAGGATATGTTGTCTGCTTTTTAATTTAGTCTTTTGGCTGTTACTTGTGATACGCAGGCTTCATAACCGCTGCTCCCAACTAAATTCCATTATGTTTATTTCGCTCTTCGGGGCATTTAATTTTATTAGATATTTGGACCATACGCCGTACGACATGGGGAAGAAATATACTCCATGTCAACCGCCACATGCATGCCATCTTCGGGATGGTTACAATTTTGTACTATTGATTTTATGAATATTGAGTTCTGCTCAACCCGGGGCTAGAGGGCGTGAGCGGTATCTAGCATATTTCACTACCGTTCATGAACAGTCTCAATCAAACCGAGACTGCAATATTTCGTATATGTCGTGTTCGGCCGTTTCCAAAGGTCCACTCTCGTACTGTTTTTTATAGGCTAATGTTTTGTTTTTTTGTTTATATATATACACGAGCATCTTTGTATTTTAACTATATTACCTATTAAGGCTGCCTTTATGGTTAGAGAATAGTTCATGGCGGGGATTCCTTTATCTACACTGTCACGTTTTATTGGGATATCAGTAGAGTTAGTGGGAGGTTTGCTGTACTCTAGAACCTTGTTTAAACCCCCCAGCGGCCTTTTTTGCCACTGACCGTTCCAAGGCGTTAGCTATAGTTTTAAACTTTTTGTGTTTGTGACGTCAGATGCCTTTAATCCTTATTAGCATTGCCATTCATGTTTGTCGTTTTGCGTGTTTTTGGGTTTACTGTGTTCTGTGAAAGCGGCATTTCCTGTTCGACTTTTATACTTATTTCCAAATATAAGGATAAGTCATACCAACCAGGATATAATTATATATCAAGCGGGAACAGGTCTATATGAATTGCTCATCATATTAACGTTGTTGATTAGTGAACTATAACAGTATTACCATATTTGCTCTTTGTTTGTGGTACACTGCGGATCTACGGTACCAATGCGTTTGGGTGCTGTGATTTCTATAGAACCATTTTTCTAATTTTCATAAAAATAAAACTGATTACAATTAAATCCATTAATACAAGTATTGATAAATTGGTGACCCTTCTTAATAACATTAATGCATACTAGATACTTCATCCTTCATCTAATTCATTTCGTCTACCAAGTCATTAAATACTTACTTTGTTTTTGCTCATAATCATCTTTTTGTTTTCCTTATATTGCCTATTAATGTTGCTTAATTTGTTTGAGGATATGAACCTGGCGTGGATTTCTTTCTTTACACAGACACGTTAATTGGAATGACAGTAGTGTAAGAGTGAGGTTTGGTACACCATAGAGCCTTGTTAGATAACACTCCATGAGACCTGTTTGCCATTGAACATTCCAGTAGTGTAATCCTGTTATTCCTTAAGTATTTTTTGTATCCATGTACTTGTTTGTTTTGAATGTGCGTTTTTGGTTGGCTGCGTTTTGTGAGCGATACACTTTCTGTTTGATTTTTGTCGACAGGATATACTTGTCTTAATTTTTTTAATTGATCATTACAACACTGTACGATTGGTATTTATATAACAACTCGAGGTATTATCCTAGTTTTACATTATTTATTGTTTGAAACATGTTTGTAATGGTATTAGTTTTTGCGCGCGTGTAGGGCATAGTATTTCGTTGATATTTCTCTGTCAACAGGCATTGTGCTTATGACATACACTTTAATAAGAATGGCTTGCTATAATTTAAAATAAAATATGTTTGAAAGGAACATTCTCAATAAGTAAAATTATTACGAAACATATCGGTTTTATTAGTAGGAGTCGAATAAACCTTATTAGATTTATTGCAGACTAGCATCAAACACCGCGATTTTAAGATAGGTAGGCCGCATGTGTTTTTATATTTTCAAAAAATCGAAGTAGAATTTATTTCATTAGAAAGATAATTGTTTCATAAGATTTTCAGTAAAAAAAACATATTTGTAAAAAATTGCAAAATTGCAAAAAGTAAAAAATAAATTTATAAAATAATAATAAAAGACAATCTGCCCACCCCTGGGGTCCTTTAACCCCTTTGAGCTCTCAGAGCGACCCTTGATTGTAATAAATATAATATATTCATGAAGCGGACATGTGCACCTTTCTTTTGACATTTAAGATGTTCATCGTATTGCCTCTATACAACCAAGAGATGATTATAAGGTTATGATTAGATAGAAACATCATTGATGCTACGTTTGAAAGATGAAGTATTTATTAATGTTATTAGCTTTAAAGTTGTTCTTTGTTTATGTGTGTGTTTATGGTTGACTGTCGTCCTTGAATGCTACTTTTCCTGTTCGATATATATAATATATATGTTTGGTAACATTAAACGCAAATTCACCGCTTTACTATTAATAATTCACCCAATTGCTGTAAAGGGCATGGTCTGACGGAAAATGTCTATTAATTATATATTAACTGCGATAGCACAAGACTACCAAGCAATACCTTATAATGTTACAAATATAATTATAGTTAGAACACGCGCAATATCAGTTCATAGTGTAGGCTGCTATAATATAGATGTTCATCAATTGAATTATTGTTATTCTAAGATAGACCAGACATACTTATATAGGGTATAAAACGTAAACTGCTACTTGTGTAACAGTTAAATATAAATATATTTCCCAGATAGTTAATGGGCGAAAGAATATTGAGGTTAGGGTTGTGGACTTTATTGATAGAGAATTCCTTTTGATGGGATGTAGTTTTGTTTACACTGTATTTGGGCGCTGAAGAAAGGATAATAGCGATTGTGTACGCATAAAATCGATTCAAGCTGACATGTATGCCTTATTGCCTACTAACCATTCCAAGTCGGTAACCCTGTCTTCACCACCCTTTCTGTAGTGTTTTGTCTTTTTCATTGTATAATTAATTAAATATTGCTCCGTGTTTGTAGTACAGTGCGGACCTACGGTGCCATTGCGTTTGGACGCTGTGGTTGTTATAGGACCCTATATCTCATTTTGATAAAAAGTAAAACCCACACAGCTAAACCTAAGATTTATTCAAAATAAGTTATTCTAGAATATCAACAGACTGATTTACATCTGTATTCATTAATGCAAGAATATACTAAATAATAATTCGTGAAACATTTTCATTTATTCACCAGGGGAAATTTGACAATATTTGCCTTAGTATTGGTTAATAAATCGTCTGCTGAAGCTTGAGTGAACAGACTATGATGGAGGTGCTGTTCATTGGTGAATATTGAAAACGATTATGGGGTGTTCCTGGTTGTGCATCGTGTTCGGTATCAATTATATAATACTTTCCCGTCGGACGCATTTAACAGAGTTGCTGCCCGATGCAATTGGATATATACTGACACATTCATTTGTGCCTGATAAAGGAAAAAAACAAATATGTCTAACCTTTGTATTTTACTGCAAATATAGTAAGACAAACAGTTGTTTTAAAATCAATTACATTAGCAGTTGTGAATGAAAGTGGACGCTATACTATCGTTGTAGTTTTAAAATAAAATGAAATAATTTCCCTTCTAAATTAATATAGAATTTTGCTGTTGTCTTTCTTTAAATTAATAATAAATAAAACTAGTGAAAATACGGAGAAAGAGGCCATGAAATTCAGAGGCATGCGATTCTTTCTTCTTGAATACTATGAGTATGTACATGTTTTAAATGTATATGTAAAGTAAATGTAAAAGTAAATGTAAATCCGCCGATAGGTTCGTATGTGCTCCCACTCGTCGTACCATGCTCATCTGTCTAGGCACAAGCAAACCAAAATTTAAATCAACTTAATCGCATATTTCAAAGTTATCATTTCATTACTATTTTAATTATCACACCCGTAAAGGACAGTAATAGTATTGAATAAATAGGAAGTCCTATTTTCAAAGTGATATGGTTCGTTATCCACCCAAAATATGTAACAATCAGTAAAGGTCCACATTTGGGAATAACTTTGATTTATACTGTCGTGTCAATTTAATCGCTGAAGACATGATAATAGCGAGATTGTGTACACTTAAAAAGCTAACCAGTGGGCCATATTGCCTACTGACCGTTCCAAGTCGGTAACCCTGTCTTCACCACTATTTCTGTTGTGTATTTTCCATTTTGTTGTATAGTTAATTTTTTCTCTGTTTGTGATACGGTACGGATCTAACTGACATTGCGTTTGAGTGCTGTGATTTCTATACGACCATTGTTTCCCATTTCTGCAAGGATTTACCTAGATTTCTGAGTAACGGACATTTTAAAATGATACTAATTACGGGGAAATAATTCCCAATGGAAATATTTCCCACTAGCTGGATGGTATGGAACTATTTACTTTTTACTTTGTTTTCCTCGACTGTTTATATATTAAGTAATCGGTGCGTAAAGCTGTGTGCGTAAGCGACGTCTTACTATGTAACACAATGACGTATATTAGCCAGTGACGTAACATAGTCGCGTCGTCATGTTATCCATTTGCTTGATATGTTTCAATGATACACGTTGTATTTCATGTTTCCCAATGATTTTAAATGAATTTGGACTGGTAATAAATGATCAAGAAAACTGTATCTCATAGAAGTCAACATGTTTCGGTAAATTGGTCTGCAATTTTCAATACTTCAGTTTACTTTAATAGACACGTTATTTGAGAGGCATAAGCCAAGGACTTGGATTAATCGCGATGAAAACTAGCTCAAATAATGTATTTAATGTTAATTTTAGACAAATGTAATATACTATTTAATAACCGTGTGTTTTACCATATATGATTTCGATTTCTCGGGAAAATACATCCGAAAAAACATACGCTCACTCGTTTGTCCATGTCGTCTATGCGGACGCAATTTCACTCTGAGTAGAAATCCCATCTTGAAAATCTCATGACAATTAACCTCTATATTATACATGCCAGGAATCTTCAAACAAACACTAACTGATTCGATACGAAAACAATGTTCTCTATGATCAGATCATGTGTGTTATCATTGCGTTACAACAGTACATAGTTAACAACTGATTATAGAAATAGTATACAACTGATTATACACATACATCACAACCTGACTTCTATGGTGATGAGATTTATAAACTTCGTAAGATTCTTGGTCATGATCATTTTCATACTATCTTTGTTAAACTTGTCAACATAGGTTATGACCCTATCATTTTGCGACGTACTGCATGCTTGGTGGTGGTCCCTTTTACAGTTCGCCACTATGCTTTCCTCTTAATTGTACGATGACCGGACAGGCTGTGGACCCTATGATGACGCCTACCTAAAGCCCATTGGGACGGTGGCGTTTGATGTTTGTCTATGATCTTTCTTGTCGTGCCCTTAATGGTTTATTCTCTTGTTGCTCTGGCTTCTGCCAAGTCACTGAGTACCTTCATTGTGGCTTTCTAGTCTATTATATTTTTTGTATTATATTTACACGAGCATATTTGTCTTTAACTTATATTGCCTATTGATGCTGCCTTGTTGGTTAGAGATTATATCCTGCAGCGGGTTTCTTTATTTACACTGTCCTGTTTTAATGGGATGAAAGTAGGGTACGTGTGAGGTTGTGCACCTAGAACCTAGTTTAAAACTCCAGTGGCTTACTTTGCCACTGATCGTTCCAAGGCGGTAGCCCTATTGTCAACCCTTGTGTGTTTGTGATGTCGTTTGCATTTATTATTACCTTTGCCTTCTTGTTTGTCTGTTTGCGTGTTTGTTTCTGTGTTTTGTGGTTGACTGTCCTTCTTGAATGCTACTTTCCCTGTCCGATCTTTTTATATTTCTTTATATTATAATGACATAACAAATGTACACAACTCGAAGAAGAAATGTAGCATTGTAGAAATGTAGAACACAGTCATTCAAAAACACACATTTACATCAAACAACAATTACAAGGAAAACAAATCAAGTAATGAAGTCCATTACTATGCATATTCACATATACTACAATGTGTATGTATCATTAACTTTGTTAAATGGTGTTTGACATCATTTTAAATTTGTATTATTGCAGTTTCAATTGAATACAAATGGTGCAATTGCTGTTCTGATTAAATTTCACTGAAATAATCTATTTCGAAAACAAATAAAACCAATGTGCAAGATGGTGTCTTTCTGTTCCCTCTGTTAGCTAACCTTGAAATAGAGTACACGAATGGTAAATTGGTAAACATTCATATGGTCCATGTTGTGTTTGACAGATATACTGACCATGCTGACGGTCAATGAAAACGCGCCATTAACTCCATATGTTTATGCTGTTGGATTGTTCGCAAACCATATGGAATAAAACTGCTGAACCAATAATATTTTATTTGTTAAGTATTTGATTTTAATACCTAACTTGTCTTACATGTTTGTTGGTAGGTTTTAGTTACAGGCAATTACGCAGTTATTTACCTTGTCATTTAGCATTGTCTACTATGTATAATCATGAAAAGAGAACTATTCCACTATATTTCAACCTGTATAAATCTGTCTCTTAATGATTTCGAATGCATTAAATCCAGATGTACGTAAGACATGTTAAAGGTCGACTCGTTATATCATATTTTGTGGGAAATGCCTCAAATTCTAAATTTTAGATGTATTTTGGTGCGTTTTCACCGAACATGAGTATATCTACTAATGGCAACGTTGTAAAATGTATCCAACGCAGATATAAAATACTCTTCGTGCTTACCCATACGCAAAAACATAAACGAAACCTGACTGAAATTTGCAGGATCTATATGAAAGTCAGTAATGAAATGGTACCGTATTAAACATTTAGAGACGGGAAAATGTGCACACTAAATTAAGCTTAGGTCAATTTTCAGGTTTCTATTTGGCCATAACACTGCAAATACGAAGAGCAAGTAATTCTCTCTTGAGATGTTGGTGCGGTTACGGATTTACGATTTAATTAATTTCAAATACGACAGTATCAATAAATCTGAATAAATTCAATTAGTACGGATTAACCTGTCGACAAAGGTCATCAAAGTGATTTATTGTTCTCTTTTTCCCCCTAATTATCCGATACAGACCGCCAAAGTATGGGAATTAGCGTGTCTTAAGGAGAGACGTAATTAAATATAATCTGATTATACGTGTTATTATGATTGGAACTAAAAGGCATTGTTCCTGAATGCCTAATAAGGGTCTTTAAATGGCTCTTAAGAATATGTAACTATCGAAAACAGCTAACATAATTAATATGCAGTTTTCGCGTGAACAATACCCTACGTTATCCCAATACAACGGGACAATGTAAATAAAGAAATCCCCACCATGAACAATTCTCTAACCAACAAGGCAGCATTAATAGGCAATATAAGTAAAACATATATATAAATACAAAAAAAAACATGTCTAGAAAGCCACAAAGGAGGTACTCAATGACTTGGCAGAAGCCAGAGTAACAAGCAAATAAACCATTGAGAGCACGACAAGACAACATTACCGGTATTAATCTTTATTAATCATATTAATTAATTCATTAATGAATTAATTATTATTATTATAATTATTATTATTATTATTATTATTATTATAATATGTGATACATCTGACATTATATGCCGTTCACATCACATTGTATGCAGTGCATTTTATATTATCTTTAGTGCATTTTGCATTATATGAAGTTCATGTGTTTTTATTTGCAGATGATTCGTAATTATATTCAGATCACTGACCACTTTGCTCGGTGGTTCTAAAAACGATTATATGCGGTTGATGTTTCAATATACTCAGATGAAAATCAATTACATGCAGTGGTTTCAACTTTATTTTCAGTGGTACAAAGCGCTTTATGTTCGGTTTATTTCAAATTATGTTCGGTCCAGTCGACTTAATAAGATTATATTCTGTGCATATATCATTATGTTCTGCTTATTTTGTTATGATAATGTGGTGAAAGTTATACGGAAATATCTAACGATTTTTGCCGGAAAAGGCCGATCTTTGGTGACAAATGCCGAATACGGGCGTTTATGTTTTTCCAGAAGATATACACCCACATCCCTATAGAAGTGGTTTTAATACCAAATTCAATCCCAACCTGGTCAACGTCTCTCCAACCAAGCCCCATGAAACATAACTTTGATATACTCCCTCGGGACAACTCGATTAAAAGCTTTCATTTGACACCCCCTCGCCACCCCGGACAACCTAAAAAGTGTTTTTCTATTGTTTAACCTCGCCCAATCCACCTCCGACGCTCGACAACTAAAGTAATCAAAATACCCCTCGCCACTTCCTTTACCCAACACCCCAGGTCAAAAATGTGTCTGACCACAACCCGCTCGGAAAACCTCTCTATGACTATGATTTCACACTGGACAAATAGAATATTTAAACAAAGCTGAACGCTACCTCCCCCAGACAAACTAATTGTATGACCATCCACCGGAAAACATATTGAAAGTGTTTTCTATGATTTAACAGCCCCTGAGCAACTTAAATATTAAAACACTCCCACTGGATGCTACCTCCCTCATCCCTTTCCCCACCCCAAAGACACATTGTTTTTGACATCCTCTCCCACAATACATAGAATGACTTTTCTTTAATGTAGTCCTTGTCACCATAAGCTGGACAAATAAAATATTAAACAACATGGACGCTACCCTTCCACTCTATAGAAAATAACTTTGTCAGACTACAACCTCCCCACCTGACCCCACCTCTCGGACAACCTGTAGGCAATTTTTATGATTAACCTCCCAACCCCAATGGACAACTAAAATATCGAAATAGTTTCACTGGAAACTAACGCTAGACAATCTTTGTCTGAAAACCACCCCAACACACGCACACGCGCATCACCTTTAACGAATCAAACATCAAAATACTCCCCGTGGACACAACCCGCACAGACAAACATTGTCTGACCAACCCACCCCAGGACATCTTAAAAAACTTTCTTTGATTTATTCCGCTCTTCCAACGGACTACTAAAGTATCAAAATAGAGAACCTGCCCACGCAATGCACAATGACGTTTGTCATGGGCGTGGGTGTGTAACGTTCAGTTATTGATAATATTTTATTTGTCATTTCCTAGGAGAGTGTTAAATCATAAAAACTCTTGTATAGGTTTCGTGAGTGCGGGAGGATGTTCAGACAAAGTTTGTTTAGTGGGGCAGTAGTTCCCATGGGGAATGCATTTTGACATTTAAGTTGTCCAAGGCGGAGTGCAAGGGATGGGGTAGGGTAGATCATAACATACGTTTTAAGTTGTCCGGGTCTTGGTCAGGCTAAGTAATAAATTTGTCTATGGAGGTATAATTGAATTGAATTGAATTTTGTTAAACGGCTCATCAACACATAATAGGTTATTTAGAGCCGCCCCAGAGAGAGCGGAATGATATATAGGAATCCGGGAGAGTCTAGGACTGTATTTTGATATTTGAGTTGTCCCAGGGGTTTGGGGTGCGGGGTTCAATAAAAATACGTTTCTTTAACGTTTCAGTGGCGAGAGGGGAAGGGCGGGGGCAGACAAACTTTGCCTTTGGGGATGGAGGCTGAGTTTTTTCTAGACTGCTTCACTACGCCTTTCCCGTTTATCAAACGTAAGCAAAATGCATTGTTTTTTGTGTTTTTTGTTTTGACGGAGGTGGTATTTTTGAAATTGTACAGGGTTAATGGTGTGTTTTTCAGTCTGTCTTTCCTTGGGAGATTTATCAGGCACATAATTTCAGGGGAGATGTTTAAAACAAACTACAGCCTACGGGTGTTTATTCTGAAGACAACTTAAAATGGTGCATTCTATGAGCTTGGGAGATTTCTTTTAGGAATAAACTGTTAGGCGAAACATTATTCTGAGCGTTATTACAAGAAGTCTATTTTCGGAATATTTAAAACAAAAATACCTGATCCCATCCCCACCACCTTTCCCACGCCTTCCCCATACCATTATCATGCTATTAACGTTTTTAGAAATTTAGTTTCTGTGAAAATGTTATAGGCTATTAATAATCAGGGGATACACGGTGCAAAACCCAAGGAGATGCTATGTCTATATATATTCAAGTCTATGGAAAACCCCTGACCTCTGGGGTGGGGCCAACTTTCTCTCCAGGGTCAGCGTTTGAAAAAACTTGGTAGAGGATAATAAGCTTATGGTAAATGTAAAACATTAAACCTCTCGCTTTTGTAGTTTCAAAGACATATTTGTTGTTTTCTCTATATAAGTCTATGTTCTATGTAGAGTATGTGACCCCCGGGACGGTGTCAAACGTGACCCCACGATCACCATTTGAACAAACTTGACAGAGGACTATAATCTTAGAGTAACCGCAAAATAGTAACTATCCTGCTCTTGTAGATTCAGTTAAGAAGTTTTGTTTTTAAAATGAAATCTCTATATAATAAATAAATTAAACATATGACCCCTAGGCGAGGCCAAATGTGACCCCAGAGTCACCCTTTGAACAAACTTATTGGTCGAGTATATCAAAACCAATTTTGAAAAGGATTTTTAAAAAAAATCGCTATATAAGTATATCTAAAACTGTGACCGCCGGGACAGGTCCAGATATGACACCGGGTCACCATTTGAAAATGAAATGGAAGGGGAACATAAGTTACCTGCAATATATGAAAGTTTTTTCATATTTAAGTCTACACTTTTCTTCTGCGCTCAATGGAAGCTGACTGTGCTGCAAGTTACTGCCTGTAATGCAAGTAGTTAATGGTAATTAAAGTCGTTGGTGGTGACAGTATTGCACTTTGCTGGTGGTGACGGTACTTCATGTTGCTGGTGGTAACGGTACTTCAAGTTGCTGGTGATAACGGTACTTCAAGTTGTCGGTAGATGCGTTTCTGCACGTTGCTGATGCTAATGCAACTAGATGACGGTATTGTAAGTTGCTGGTGGTGACAGTACTGCAAATTGCTGGTGGTGAGTGTACTGCAAGTTGCTGGTGGTGAAGGTACTTCACGTTGCTGGTGTTGAAATTACAGCAAGTTGCTAGTAGTGACGGTACTTCAAGTTGCTGATGGGGACGGTACTTCAAGTTGCTGATGGGGACGGTACTTCAAATTGCTGATGGTGACGTAAATGCACGTGGCTGGTGATAATGCAACTAAATTACGGTACTGCCAGTTACAATTGGTGACGGTACTGTAAATTGCTAGTGGTGATGGTACTTCAAATTGCTGGTGGTGTCGGTATTTCATATTACTGGTGATGACGTTATTTACTACACATGTATGGTAATGTCACACCTAACTTCACTTCCCTGTTTCTCTGTCCTCAATACTCATGTCAACAAATATAAAATATGACTGCACTAGTCGTTCAGTACTTTCAGTACTTTGTAACAATAAAATGACATTACCGATAATGTGTAAATGCCTCTCTAAACACGTAATACCGTAAAATAAGTGTAATTAAATAACACGTATTAAATTACAAATATGTGTCACTTTAACACAGTGACGTAACGTTAACGTTATCTGGATCAACACAAACGATGCTCTCAATAAAAATTACCGTAAGCAAGATCGTTAAAACAAATCAAGAATGTGTGAGTATCGTTATCTATTTTTAGAACAAACAGTATACTCAATAACAATTACCGTTACCAAGTGATTGCTAAAAAAAACTTTTGAGTACGTTATCTAGATCTACAAGAAACAGTTCACTCTAACAGGTACCGTTACCGAGATCGTAAACGCAAATGGAACTAAGCTGAGTACCGTTATCTTGTTATACTAAACAGTTGACACAATATAAGTACCATTACCAACAACCTTAAAACTAGTCACGTTTCAGTGAATACCGTTATCTATGTTTACACAAACAGTTCAATAATAAGTACCGTTACACAGATTGTGAAAACATTTGAAGCGTTTTAAGTACCGATATCTTTGTCTACCAAAACAGTTTACTCAAAAATAAATACCGTTACCAACATCGTTAAAACTTCTTATGTTTCTGTGAGTGCCGTTATCTATTTCTACAACAATTATTTACTGAATTAAAGTGCCGTTACCAAACTCGTGAAAATAGCTTAAAAGCGTTTGTAAATACCATTATCTTGTCCTATAAAAATCCACCCAATAATAAGTACCGTTTAACCTACATCCTTAAAATAACTCTGTGTCAGAGTACCTTTATATATTGTAATTAAGAAATAATATATTTGCAGCGGGTTCATATTGTCCAAGATCAAATCTGGTGGGCGGGACTTGAAGACCATCGATACCAACGCGTTTCGATGTGGCCCGCGGTTTCGATGTGTTTCAAGTCCCAACCACCAGGTTTTGATCTCGCACAATATAAACCCGCTGGAAATATTGTATTTCTTATATGACATGGATTGTTATGTATTTTAAACACACATTTTCTGGAGATTGAACATAATACAAACACATTATCACGACTTACATTGTACGTCCATCTCTCAGCACCAAACGAAGAAAATATACAGTTTTATCGTGTTTCTAACAAATTCAGTGTATTATTTGAACGTAACATTGCTTTAAAATAACGTCATCGTTGTTTTGGATGTTTTCCGACGTTGAAAATCGTTTAAAATGACGTTCTAACGGTTGAAGGACGTGACGTCAGATGTTTTTATAGCTTTTTCAAAAACTGCTTAATAGCCAATCAGCATTGAGTATTTTCATAAGCCATGTTAATTAATTTTTAATCGAATTACCTTCCCGTATGCACACATTTACTATTTATGAAGAATTATACACATTTTATGAAAATAAATAAAGAGATATGTCTTTGCTTAGAAAGATATCGTGGTTGTTAGAAATATATATAGATTATTTAACTGCTTGGATCGAATATAAGGAAATCCTTCACGAGATGGTAGACGTGTTGTTCTATTCACGAACGCGTATGCGAGGGAGTGAACAAATAAAACACAACTATCATCGAGTGTAGGATTTCCCTATAATCGATCGGATTTGCACGCCTGCATTCTAGGTTGCACGCCTGTATTGAGGTGCAATTTTTTTTAGATTAATCTTCTTCAGGTTACAATTTTTGTCTATAAATTACTAGATGGGCGTCAGATATCTATATCTACGGTTGGGAAATTCATAAGTCAGGCGTAAAGGTCTGAATATATACAAAAAAGAGCTTCCGCATATGTTATGTGATTTTTCCCCACATAATTTGTATGCGACAGAAAGGTTTTCTCAGACATTCGTAGATCGTCGATGCCCATAATCTGGGAAAGGTCGCCTAGCACATGACTTTCTTCGATTTTTGTAAAAAAATATTAAATACAAAAACAATCGTGCACAATGTTGAACACCTCCCTCAATTCCGTCAATTTTGATCGCACGCCTGCATTACGGGAAATCCTCCGTCTAAACTCTCGGTATTTCCTAAGCAATGCTTGCAGTGCGATTCCCGGGCGTGGCTACGCTAAGATCTTAGACCCAAAGCCTGGGGGAACGGAAGTTTGAAATCGCCCCTCACATTAGGTGCCATTTGGTCGAGAATTTGAGAGATTCTACGAGACTTTCAGGAAACGTATTTTCAAGTTAATTACATGTTAATTGCTTAATTAACTTGCAAGAAGCCGCAAATACGCAAAATGAGTGTCATATCCGCTTGAAAAGAGCGAATAAAATCGGCTAATCGGTGGTGGGCGCTTTATTTGGTTTTATTTTACAAGACCGATATCTGCAAGTAAAATATATAGATCTAATGATAGGGTCTTGGCAGGCCGAGACTACGATAACACTCACTAAACTGTAGAGTTGTCGTCATATAGGAAAACGGATGCCAAGAAGTATGTCATACCACAGCGGAGACATGGAAACATTTAATCAGTTCTCTTTATCTTACGTTAGACATTTCAAATTAGGATGACCACCTTTAAACTTCAGTAATATTTCACAGGTGAATACATTTAACCTTTGACACAACTAACCTGGCGGGAAAATCATGCGCGCTGTTGAACATCTCAGTTGGTAAAGAAAGAACAGATTGCATTCTGTTATATTTATCTTGTAAAAGAAAGTATATATATTCAGGTTATATGTTTGTTTATGAGACATGTATCATCATTGTGTTAATTACTTTTCTCTAGATATGGTTATTTTAGGAGTTATTTAGTTTATAAAAATTCGTCAACTTTCATGTACAGTTTAATTCCAAGATGGCGATCCTTTGTTATTTTCAATAAGAACTTTCTTGTACATTCAGCCTGTTATTATGTCTGAATGTATCTTCTTTACAATACTTTACTTGTGATTATACTAAATAAGATGCTATTTCCATGTATCATTGTTATTTCCATTCATTGTCTTTATTCATTTTATTCATGTAATCATTATCATGCATTAGACTCATACATTGTTATAAATATATATTCAGATATACAGAGAACAAACGAATCTTGTTTTCAATCCAAACCCCCATAACGAGGCGGCGACAATAACTTCAACACCCCCATAATGAGTCGGCGACATATATTTATCTAATCGTTTTGTTTTTAGAAATATTATATGGCGTTTTTGAACATGTGAAAATCGATTTAGTAGCTTCATCTTTGCTCGGATGACCGATTTATAATGAAATATGACGTTAGTAGCTAATTATTTTAAAACTGTATAACTTATATGAAGTTGTTAATCAAACAGACTTAAAGGAGACATGTACTATATATATACAACAAGTGGTTTGTTCCGTAAAAACTTACTCAAATTTTAGCGTTGTTACGGAGTACAACCTACGCAAAATATTAATGTTATTCAATATTGAAATTCATCTGCATTATTTTGATTATTAATATTGTATTCCTCACTAAAGACATTAGCCGGGTCTGTAATATATTGAGCAATTGAAAACTTGTTTCTTCTATTTAGGAATGAAGTATTTCATTTATTAGCCATTCATACATGATTTTATTAATCAATCATCTATGACACCCAGAGCGTGTACATTAATACAAATGCGCTAAAAAGATAGACATACAATCTGTCATGAGTAACTACTTGTATGCCACATAAGGCATGGGTACACTTATTTACAAACTGGCCTTTTAAAGGGACGGATGGCAATCTTAAAGTATTTATCAAGTATTAAAATAAGACTTTCGATTTATTAATCCGGTATCGTTTTGACTTGCTTCTAGCATATATTTAAATACACTTTTTTCATCTTTTCCTCGCTTTTCTACCATAGGTCTGAATATATTATAATTACTATTAATGATTGAACAAATGCAATTTATGTAGAAAAACTAACGGGACGCAGCAAGTTTTTGAAAAATCAAGATTGCCTTTTAATAGATGAAAGCAGTCATATCATCAGTAACTCTAGAATTGTACAGGTCGTCATCAGTAGAACAAACTAATCTTGAGCAGCAGTTAATTAGGTAATATATTATTCAGTATTCTAATACACCCGCACTATATAGCCTAGTTTAAAATATCTCGTTATATTGAACGATATATCACTGTAGTTTTTGCAACGTTAGGAGAATAAGCATTGCGCATTGCGCATTCCGCATTGTAACGTATGCAACGTTAGGAGACAATGCGAAAGTGTTCAGATATGTGCGTTATTTTCACATTTTAGGGGTATTAGAATAGAAATAGAACATCGTTTACGGTGAATTATCTATAATATATCACGGTTTGTCGTTCAATTGTAAACAATAATTTCACTCGCCCTTCGGGCTCGTGAAATTATTGTTTACAATTGAACTCCAAACCGTGATATATTAAACGATAATTCACAGTAAACGATGTTCTATTTCATAATTAATAGAGGAGTTTGAACAGATTAATAATAGTCCTTGCCGCCGCATTTAACTCCACAATGGGTATTAACAACTGCAGCTTGTCATAACAGATTAGTAATAGTCCTTGCCGCCGCATTTAACTCCACAATAGTTATTAACAACTGCCGTTTGTCATAACAGATTAGTAATAGTCCTTGCCGCGGCATTTAACTCCACAATGGTTATTAACAACTGCCGTATGTCATAATAGATTAGTAATAGTCCTTGCCGCGTCCCTGAACTCCACAATGGGTATTAACATCTGCCGTTTG
Organism: Cyrtodaria siliqua; assembly: GCA_037043455.1. Taxonomy (NCBI): domain Eukaryota; kingdom Metazoa; phylum Mollusca; class Bivalvia; order Adapedonta; family Hiatellidae; genus Cyrtodaria; species Cyrtodaria siliqua. The sequence goes on from JAWPHD010011985.1 coordinate 23,481, forward strand.
TCATAACAGATTAGTAATAGTCCTTGCCGCGGCATTTAACTCCACAATGGTTATTCAAAACTGCCTTTTTTAATAACAGATTAGTAATAGTCCTTGCCGCCGCATTTAACTCCACAATGGTTATTAACAACTGCCTAATGTCATAACAGATTAGTAATAGTCCTTGCCGCCGCATTTAACACCACAATGGTAATTAACAACTGCAGCTTGTCATAACAGATTAGTAATAGTCCTTGCCGCCGCATTTAACTCCACAATAGTTATTAACAACTGCCGTTTGTCATAACAGATTAGTAATAGTCCTTGCCGCGGCATTTAACTCCACAATGGTTATTAACAACTGCCGTATGTCATAATAGATTAGTAATAGTCCTTGCCGCGGCATTTAACTCCACAATGGTTATTAACAACTGCCGTTTGTCATAACAGATTAGTAATAGTCCTTGCCGCGGCATTTAACTCCACAATGGTTATTCAAAACTGCCTTTTTTAATAACAGATTAGTAATAGTCCTTGCCGCCGCATTTAACTCCACAATGGTTATTAACAACTGCCTAATGTCATAACAGATTAGTAATAGTCCTTGCCGCCGCATTTAACACCACAATGGTTATTAACAACTGCAGCTTGTCATAACAGATTAGTAATAGTCCTTGCCGCCGCATTTAACTCCACAATAGTTATTAACAACTGCCGTTTGTCATAACAGATTAGTAATAGTCCTTGCCGCGTCCCTGAACTCCACAATGGGTATTAACATCTGCCGTTTGTCATAACAGATTAGTAATAGTCCTTGCCGCGGCATTTAACTCCACAATGGTTATTCAAAACTGCCCTTTTTAATAACAGATTAGTAATAGTCCTTGCCGCCGCATTTAACTCCGCAATGGTTATTAACAACTGCCTAATGTCATAACAGATTATTAATAGTCCTTGCCGCCGCATTTATCTCCACAATGGTTATTAACAACTGCCGTATGTCATAACAGATTAGTAATAGTCCTTGCCGCCGCATTTAACTCTACAATGGTTATTAACAACTGCCGTTTGTCATAACAGATTAGTAATAGTCCTTGCCGCCGCATTTAACTCTACAATGGTTATTAACAACTGCCGTTTGTCATAACAGATTAGTAATAGTCCTTGCCGCCGCATTTAACTCTACAATGGTTATTAACAACTGCCGTTTGTCATAACAGATTAGTAATAGTCCTTGCCGCCGCATTTAACTCTACAATGGTTATTAACAACTGCCGTATGTCATAACAGATTAGTAATAGTCCTTGCCGCCGCATTTAACTCTACAATGGTTATTAACAACTGCCGTTTGTCATAACAGATTAGTAATAGTCCTTGCCGCCGCATTTAACTCTACAATGGTTATTAACAACTGCCGTTTGTCATAACAGATTAGTAATAGTCCTTGCCGCCGCATTTAACTCTACAATGGTTATTAACAACTGCCGTATGTCATAACAGATTAGTAATAGTCCTTGCCGCCGCATTTAACTCTACAATGGTTATTAACAACTGCCGTTTGTTATAACAGATTAGTAATAGTCCTTGCCGCGGCATTTAACTCCACAATGGTTATTAACAACTGCCGTTTGTCATAAAATACAGTTGACACTTTAAGTTGCTTACATTTAACAATAACGACTAACGTTGCTGCCTTTTATAAATTGATCTCAAGTATACAGTTATAGCTGTGACGATGTACACGCTGAATTTGTATTGACCTCTTATGATTATTTGCATACTAGTACAAGTGGTTTCATATGAAATATTGGCATCGTATGTTAATCCTTCATACAAAATATCGACTTAAGTGAATAAAAAATGAATGAATTCAAAGAGTTCTGTTTATATCCTTTGTCAGGCCAATTACTTTACATACACTTATCTTCACAATTCAGTAACGAAACTCGCTGTATTAATTTTGTTACTTTTTCGTCTTTCTACAAGGTAGTTATAAATGTCTAGCAAAAAAATGTAGCATTCACGGACCTTAGTCAACTACAGACACGCACATAAACAACCAATAATTACAAACATGAATAAATGGTAAGATATGATATGACAAACATAAAACGGGTTGACAATAGAGCTACCTCCCTAGAACGGTCAGTGGCAAAAATGTCGATGGGTGTTTAAACTAGGTAATATGGTGCACCAAACCTGACTCCTACCCTATTGCCATCCTAATAAACGAGACAGTGTAAATAAAGTTATCACCGCCAAGTTATATTCTCTAACAAACAAGGCAGCATTAATAGGCAATATAAGTAAAACACATAAATGATCCTTTATATAATGTACAGTTCAGAGTTTGGTAACATGTATCCAAGCAATAAAATAGATATGTAATAATACATGATGCAGTTATTACATTGTATTTTGAAATATAATGACTAAATGAACTCACCAAATATGATAATGCTGCCTGTAACGGAGTGGTTCGGTGGATGGGTATAACATTTGGTAAAACGTGTTAAGAGCTTCCATTATTAAAGATGAATGGCCATCATTTTTGTAGTATTATCAATTAACAAATGTAACTCCTAACATCATAATTATGAACATTTATTGATAGTCCCGGAGAGAAACATATATTTAAATCGCGCTGCTAAGTTCAATGTAAAACAAAGTATTATTTGTATAATTAGGAAACGATACACGTATATGTTATTTTAAAGATATATAAAAAAGATAATTAGAAACACATCGGGATGTATCCAAAATTGTACTGAACAACCACACCAGTTGAAGCAAAAGAGAAAACCAATCCAGGTTTTCGACCAGAAAATCCGGAGGACAGAGGTCCATGCACCCACTTCCCCATTCAGGGTTTCAGAAGGTGCAATCATGGAGTCCCACAAGATTACCGGTCATCGCACAAGAGAAACCTGAAGCATAGTGACTGACTGTAGAGGGTTCCGTCAGCAAACATGAAGTGCGCTGTAATACTAAAGTGTCGTTAACTTTTCTAACGAATTTCCTGATTAAGTGTGTGAAGTGGTCAGGAAATCCGTTAGACCCCTTTCATTTCCGAAGTTTATAGGTCACATCTCCATAGAACAACGGTTGTGATTTGCCTAGTCGCAGAAATGTTTTTAGGTTGATGTTGTACTTTAGCAGGTTTTCGTTGCGTTGATAAAACCTTCAGACAGATCTACGTAGTTTATGATAACGAAAACCTTGCTGAAGAAGTTTACTTGTAATAACTTGATTTCGATAATCGAAATACGTTACATGTCCAAGCAAAACGAATAAGCTGGGAAATATAAACCCCGTATGATGAGGAAGTAACACATCTAAATGTGGATAGTTAACGATGTCAAAGTTCAAATCATCTCTCTAACAATATATTTTAGTATGTTTGTAATCAATATGAATCGAGAGATGAAGATCGAGGTATGCTGCTATGGAATTCAAACTGTTGGCTTTATTCAACGTGAGGTCTGGTGGATAAATATTAGTAACCAAATGAGCAAAGAACGGATTATAAATATTCCAGATACCGAGATGTATTACTAAACGCATCAATAATGTCTCTCTGTTCAGCAGGTGACAAACTCGCAATACATGTTATTTAATCTGGGGAAGGCAGGATGTCAACAGTTTTGACACATTAGTAGTGGTACATGAACTAGAATTGTCGATAAAACGTGCTTTTTGAGGATTTTGTAAAGTTTTTTAATCCAGTCCATAGTATGGAGCTTGTTCTGCTTTATATTTACAGAAACGTTTATAGTCTCGAAAAAGGACACATGCTGGGAAACTATATCCTTCTCCAACAATGGTGTGGTTTGATAAAAAAGCGTATGATAATGGATCTTTGGAAACGGCCGAGCACGACACATACGAAATATTGCAGTCTCGGTTTGATTTAGACAGTTCATGAGCGGTAGTGAAATATGCTAGCTACCGCTCGCGCCCTCTAGCCCCAGGTTGAGCAGAACTCAATATTCATAAAATCAATAGTACACAATTTTAACCATCCCGAAGATGGCATGAATACGGCGGTGGACATGGAGTTCTTTGCTTCCCCATGTCGTACGGCGTATGGTCCCAGTATCTAATAAAATTAAATGCCCCGAAGAGCGAAATAAACATAATGACATTTAGTTGGGAGCAGCGGTTATGAAGCCTGCGTATCACAAGTAACAGCCAAAAGACTAAATTAAAAAGCATACAACATATCCTATAAGTGGTTAAACAATACCCAGAGTCTTATAAGAAATAAAACAAAAGAAATTGAAAATGTACCACCGATACATTGATTACACCGAGTGTTTGCTAGCTCTGCATTCAAAGTACTGATATAGTGCAGTTGTCAGATTTTAATGATATTGATGGAGGCTTTGTCTGCAGTAACTGGAGAACATTTAGTATGAATATTCTGGATTCCCTTCTTCAGGTGACGTAACTTGTGAGATGGCCGCCGTGGAAGCAGAGAGGAATTCGACTCATAAAATTGTATCCATAGTTCGATAATTTCAAAAATTGTTTTCATCCTGACAGTAAGTGTATTTGTATCTGTAGTTTCACGTTTACACCACTTAGTAAAACAATGGTCTAATGAATCCGCAATTTCATTACGACATGCATTAAAATCAATGTCCGATGGAAGGCGATACTAAGGACCTTTGCCTGATCTTTTTATCCTCAATACTATCAAGAAATATAAAAAGATCGGACAGGGTTGCCAGTGACCGGCCGGTTCATAACTCAATGTAGAATTTTGACATTCTCAATCAGTGGGATTAGACGTCTTGATTTCAAGATCAGAAACTATCCTATTATTTGAAAATAAGATTTCTAGTTGATTTCTTATAACATATATTAGTAGTTTCAATCTTTTTGAACATTTTCGGAATTTTGTCAGTCCTACGCCTGTCACTAAAACCACTAGCTAAAATAATGAAATCGTTGCCTTTGTTTAAGAAAGTAATTTAAGAAAGTAAATGCCTTTGATGGTCAGATAGAGCAGCAATAAGTGGACATAAAATATGTTGCGTATGGCTTTGGATTATAGACGCAACATCGTAAAGTGGATAAATACGGATAAAAAACGTAAACAATAAAACGACAGACTGACGACGTTGCTAAGGAGCGCGTGTCTGCCAGAACTTTTACAAATATTGTTAAGTTCTGCGGCAGAAACTTATTTCTTAAATTGACGTTTTATATAATGGTTCTTGTACGACCATGCGATCGCCGTTGACGCTTACGAATAGACACTATTCTGAACACATCTATATCAGGATTATTTGAAATGTTTATTCCTTATAAATGTTATCTTTTAGACCCAATAAAGTTTGTAATTTGTTTTATCCATTTCAGTTCAGCAAATATGTATAGCTTGTGTATAGTATGCTTTGTAGCAGCTTTATTAATTCAATGAATACCACAAGATGAATGCTCACATCATGTATAGAAAGCCCCGAATCCCTAAAGTGTGTATAACGAAAGTTTTTAAATCGTTTTAATTGACGCATTTTATAACAAATGTTCACGAAAACGAACTTTCATGGAGCAACCAGTTTGATTCACATACTGTATACCATATTTAGGGTAATTTCAGGACAAAACATAAACGATATCACTCGATGATTATGAAATGTCTAAATCCTAAAGGTATATTGATACTGAAATCCCTTCCATTTGGTGTGGATTTTACAATGGTCTTTTGTGACAAGTATTTACATGCACTACATCTTTTCGAGTTGCAGTTGAGAATAGAGGTATAGAATGTACGTCTCCTGTTAAACCTATTATATTTAATGGTGGTCTAACTTTGAATCGGTTGAATACAAATGCCTTAAGGGATGTCAGTTTGAAGGTGTATTCTGAATATTGAATTTGTGTCAGGAATATAAACGGTACACGCCAAATGAAAATTAATTCGTGATAAATTGATCGATAATTTACGTGTAATGTTTTGTTGAATTGCCTTGGTGAAGATAAACTGTAGACACAGAGTGAAGTTTAAGACTTTAGGTGTTTTTATTAGCAGACTCATGGTTGGATTTTACAAGGTATAATCCGTTTATAGTACAGCGCAAAATCAAGCTGCAACAACGGTGGACTCCGCCATCTCTAGAAGAAATAAAAATGTTAATCGCATAACAACATTAAGTAAAACACATAAATGATCATGTATATATAAGAATAAATTGTAGAAAGCCACAAAGTGAGTACTCAATGACTTGTCAGAAGCCAGAAACCGAGCAGCGGTAAAGGGTGAACTTGAAAAGACAATACGATCGCTTTTACAACTTGTTCGGGTCTGATGAGAAACGTGAGCAACCCAAGGTCACCGCCATAAGTACGCATACAATACAACCCATGGTCAACACCATAAGTACGCATACAATATAATCCTTGGTCACCGCCATAAGTACGCATACAATACAACCCAGGGCCACCGCCATAAATAAACATTCAATACAACCCATTGTAACCGCCATAAATACGCATACAATACACCGCAATGTCACCGCGATAAGTAAGCATACAATACAACTCAATGTCACCGTGATAGGTACGCATACAATACAACCCATGGTCCCCGTCGTAAGTTTTGGACTTCCAAATTACTCGTTACGTTTGTTGCAATATTCCCTTTAGTTAGCGCTTTAATAATGATTATAAGGTCCCTGTGTTCGAGTGGTTAGCTACGTTGCGTAGCCCGACTTAAAAGTGAGAAAATGTCGATATTTACGGATGGCAGCAGGTATGGAGTTGTACTGGTTCTACCCAGTACAAGTGGGTTGTCCGCCTCTACCACAAACATATCGATCGTCATATATATCCTGAACGTTTCTTAGAATGACGAAAAACACCATTCAAACAAACACATAAAGTGCTGGAGGTAGTAGCGGATCAGTTTATGGTACATTTTATTTGCCGCCGCATTTAACTCCACAGTGGTTATTAACAACTGCCGTTTGTCATAACAGATTAGACTGGTTTAGCTGCAACTACTATGGTTGTTCAGTACGATTCTGGATACATCCTGAGATGTTTATTATTTTGTATGTGTATCTTTAGTTAGTTTCTCTGGATGTGGACTTTATTGTTGTCTATTTGGGCGCTGAGGACAGGATAATAGCGAGGATTGTGCGCATATCGATTCAAGCTAACCAGTAGGCATTATTGCCTACTGACCGTTCCAAGTCGGTAACCCTGTTTTCATCACCCTTTCTGTTGATTTTTGTCTCTTTCGTTGTATTATCAAGTCCTTGTTTGCAGTACAGTGCGGACCTACGATGCCATTGCGTTCGAATGCTGTGGTTTCTATAGGACCCTATATCTCATTGTTGAACGTCAAATGTGTATTAATGATATGTGAGGTTACGACAGCAGAATATGCTGATGTCCAGTCAGTTTCTAAATTATACCACTTCAATTAACCTTTTAATGCAAATTACCAAAGACTGGAGCGATGCAGAATAATCGTCTGTTTTGACGGCTAAAGGCAATTCAAAATGAGAGAATTATGTTTATATTATAATAAAGATAGATTTATCAGCATGTTTCAATATTGACAATACAATATCTCGGGGCTTCGTTACTAATTAACTTCCCAATGATTTTATTTCTTATTTAACTTAAACATATTACAGTTACAATTCATAGCAGGCTTGGAGCAGAACAGGTTGATGTAGCGGATTATTTGTGTTGATCGTGTTTGACTTCACTAATCGGGTTAGTCTGTTTCCTAGGATCTCTTTAGAGAAGGACTTGTCCATATTTATTATAAGATGATGGCAATTTGTAGATGGTTTATATCAAATGTGACAGGATGTATTGTTTCGTTGTTTGGTTAAACACGTTCATGAGGCTTTAGTCCTATGTAGGAGCTTAACGCAGATATACAAGACAGGAAAACTCTTGCCCGATTGTCGTCCCAATAAAACGGGACAGTGTAAATAAAGATATCTCTTATAATCTCTAACAAACACAGCAGCAGTAATAGGCAATACAAGTACAAAACATAGATGATCATGTACATATGAATATAAAAAGAAAAGCCTGGAAATCCTCAAAGCAAGTACTCAATGATTGGCAGAAGCCAGAGCAGCAAGTGAACAGACAAATACGGGTACGACAAGATAAGATTTACGACAAGCATCAAAGGCATCCGTAGTGTCATAACCTCTTTTGATAAACGTTTTAACAAATTTAATCAAGATCATATTAACGTGATTATTACCAAGACTCTTACTAAGTATGTAAATCACATCACCATAGACGTCGAACAGTCCTTGTCGCAGAAGGGTTTTTAAACGTGTTATTCTACTGCATATGGCTGACATGGCTTAGATGTGGTTTCCTTGAAATAGATACTTCCCCCACCTGGACAAATGTCAACCGAACATAATGATTGTGTATTATATAAAATATATAATGATAACGAGTCAATATAATCAAGTAATCTCCAAAGATGTCACTTTATATTGCGATCAATGTTGCGAGATGTCTGACAACAAATTGTTATATTTGCATGCATAGTATGTGTTATCATTAGTATAATTTGCAAAGTGTTTTTTATAAAGTTTAATGCAAGAACAAAACAAATAATAACAAATATGACAGGCGGCCAAAGCTGTTTAAATAGCTAATAACCAGGGCCCAGTTTTATGAAAGAACTTTTGATCGTAAGTTATTTTCTTTAATTCTGTACTTGGATTTACAATTCACAACTGAACGCGATTTCATTTCATTTTCTAATACATTTGATAGATCTGCATATTATGTACACATACTTGTCTACATTAAATGCTTAGGTGCAAAAATGTGAACAATTTTACAATTTAAGACTTATTGTCATATGTTTATTAAAACGGGGCCCTGCAGTTTATACCAAACGATAATATATACCTTGCACCTACTGTCATGCTAGTAGTATGTATCATTTTTCTTATCAAACGGTGTTCATCTCTTAAGGGGTCACACGACAGTCTTGAAGTTTTTGTCAAGTATTAATATTAGTACCTTGATATCATAATCACTTTAAACCTGGTTTCCCATATTTAAATGAAAATAAAATATTCACTTTCTTCGTTATTCTACCGCCAGTTTAATTATAGTATTGGTGCACTATAATCAGTAATTAGTAATATGACAAATAAAAACAAAACAAACAAAAAATAGCAATTTGTTTAACCTATTCAAATAAGTTTTAATAATGATTTGTTTTCAAATATGCAAGTTATTCAACTAATGCCGCGAGTTTAAAGTAATCGAGGTTGACGTGTGTACCTTAAAGAATTTAACTTGGACATTAATAAGCGCAATAAGTTTGATGCATACTATAAAAAAGTATGAAAAATCTGGAAATTCTCGAAGACGATAAATACAAAACATATTGCAGTCTCGGTTTGATTGAGACTGTTCATGAATTGTAGTGAAAAGTTCTTGCTACAGTTCATGCCCTCTAGCCCCGGGTTGAGCAGAACTCAATATTCAAAATGCCGAAAGAACAGAAATTTGAGCCATCCTGAAGATGGTATGTATATGACGGTGAACATGGAACCTTCAATGAGGTGTTTTCACACCATTCCATGGCCAGCGGCGTATGGTCCTAGTTTCTAACAAAACTTTGTTTTGCCCTAAACGAGAAAACAATGGGAGAAACAAACAAATTGGAATTTAGCTGGGAGAAGAGGTTATGAAAGCTGCGTATCACAGGTAACAGTTAATAGACTAAATGAAAAAGCAGGCAACATATCCTAACGATGATTAAACAATACTCAGTCCCTATACATGCTGGAGTAGTGGAACCATCTATTCGAAATGAAAGATCTCCAAAAACCGGAATGAATTATAATGCTGATGTTTGTCATCTTTCAAGCAAATCGAAAAAAGTACATCAGTAATATCACTCAATGTTACGGACTGTAATTAAACCCATGTTAAGATTTTAAAAAAGGTCAAACTATCCCGTTAATTCTGTAAATTGTATATGTAATGCCAAATAATATAAATATACTGACGAGATAAAGAAACGCCTCATCGGGAATTTCCGCTATATATTGTATATACCGCACACTTAATGCCACATAATATTCCAAAGAAATCCCAAGATGTTTTGTAAAACAAAGTTGCAGTTGGTTAGAGGAAGGACACAACTGGTCCACCAAGGACGTTTTAATCACAGTACACTTTATAACAAGAAATTCATAAATATTGAAATTCCTCTTTGAACAATTGACTATTTTAGTACTGTATTTAACGTAAAGAGTTTGCAGAAATTTGCATCCTAAGTTTACTCACATGCTTGAGCCAAACAGATACTCTGCCAATAATCAAACTTTGCAGAAATACTATTTGCTGTATTTTGTGTTGTTTTAGAATTTTTTCCGAAAAGAAAGGTCTTACGTAGCCATGTACCATTCGATTTACAGCAGCATAGTGTACATAAAATATATAGCGGAAATTCCCGATGAGGCGTTTCTTTATCTCGTCAGTATATATCAATGAAAAAATGCGAAAATGGTCTCAAATAAACCAAAGCACGCACATGTAGTGAAACCGTAGGTCCGCTCTGTACCACAAATAAATACATTAGAGAAGAGAACCCTATAATATACCTCATGTGTACATTATTATGAGGCATGCTACTTTGGATGATATCATACAGTTCCAGTTTAATCTGGTAGGATACCATGTCCGACATAGATCCATTCAACTGCACTTATAATGCATATCACAGCAATAAGAACTATCATGCATTTTTACTAATTGTTTTTTGTATTTTATGACATGAACACTTTGATATAGTCTTAGAAAATAGTATACTTTTAAAATATCAGTTTGTGTCTTTTAATAGGTAGAACATTTCCACAAATAAATTGTTATTGTAGTTGTTCAAATAAGGCAATGACCTGATATTAGCTTGTTACGAAAAATGTTATCGTCAATAAACTATATCCGTATGATTTCCACCGACGCAAAACAACACTTGCAAAATAGAAAGTAAATCAACTTAAATATACCAGACAAATCAGACTTGCGGAAATTATCTGAAATATAAGACATTACGCCAGTCAATTGTCCTTTGTGACACATGGAGTCGAGTATCCGTTTCAGTTTGGGAGACACTATCAGAAGAGTAAAGATAACGTTGTAACTGGTCGTATATCGGATAGTATTTAGAAGAGAATATTATCAGACTTATAGTTGCTGGGATTTGTTTGAGAATCGTGATAAATAAGTGTGAATCAACATTATTATAGTCGCTCTCTTCCAATTTTTATCATTTTAAATACCCTACATCTCCGTTTCTGTATTGCTGACAGAATATTTACAAGTACTTGTCCGAGATTACTTTAAACAAACAAACAACACATTTGATCCTATATGACATCACAACAGATAACAGATAACTAAAAATATATGTCATATAGGGCACATATAGTGCTTGGAGAACATCCTCAGCTAAGTGGGGATAATTAACAATATCATAATTAAAATCATATCTCTTGTCATAGATGTTACTAATAGTTTCTCCATTTTCAGTAGATAGATGTAAATCAAGAAAATAGGCGTCAATATCAGCACTGTTAGCTTTGTTGAGTTCAGGTTTTGATATGATGTTTGAAATATACAATATATGCTAGGACGAGTAAGGGTGATCTTAAATTTTTGAAAAAAAATACGAGTCCAAAAATTATTCAGACGTAGTTTGTCAAATCGGAACTGCCTAGTCGATTTCCGTCTACATTTCCAGAATACGAACATTGGCGAAGAGTTGCGATCGGTAGTTTGTCTACGATTTACGGATACTTCCAACCCAATCGGAACTGCGAGGCCTTTCTTATTAATGGATTACTATTAAAATGTACGAAACTATGGTTTCTGTCTGCTGTGGATTTCAATGCTCAGCATTTGTAGGTTTCTAACTGGGACAAAATACAAAAATGTTCGCAAAATTGAATGAAATCTGTTCGTATTATGCCTAAATACATTTAAGCAATTTGTTTTAACTGAATTAACACTATACAGTTTACCTGTAAGCTAATCTACAGGTAACATGAGGTAGACAAATGGATTGAAATTCTTATAATAGAGACACGTATTCGTCTCTTTTAAAGAGGTATGGAATGCGTTCCAACCTTTATTATATAATAGTGAATTTTATACGTTTGCATTGATCTGATCGGATATATTATTAGAAAATAAAAATAAAAACTTTATTAAAATCGATATATTGTTTGAAAAGAAGTCGCATTGGAAATCATATATTTAATGACGTTATGACCTGAAACGTGCAGTCAAAATGGGTAAACATGCAGAACTAGGTCATGAGTAAATAATTAAGCAGAGGGTACGATGACGTCACTGGCGGACATTTTGGATGACGTCATCATTTACCAATTCTCATTGCACAACTAGACATTGAACTCCAACAAATTTGACATGACAAAACTAGAGCACAAGTACATGATTTTGTCAATGTGTTAGTATAATCAAATCATTAAAGAGAAGAAACGTTATGACTACTTTCAATGGGGCCATGTTGGATCCCGTGATATCGTCTAACGGTTATGTGCACAACAAAAACTTTTATCTTTTAAAATGTAAAGAACTTTCAGGCGCGTTATATATATTGAGATATACTAAAAATAATAATAACATTAATAACAATAAGAAATAGATAGAGCCCAACGAGCTGAGACAGACTCTATCTTTTTTGTAGCATGGCACACCTATTTTTTTGGCGGCCGAGAGTGAGTCGCTAGAACCTGTCAATCAAACTTCGTCGCATGATCACGTGACAATTGTCCTTGATCTTTTGACGGGTGCGGCATTACCTCGAAGTATTTTGATCAGAATGGATGACTTTGAGTGTGCAAATGACGATATTTTATTGTCTCAAGTAGCCGATAAAATGGAAATTTCCTACCTAGAAAACGATGTGGAAATTTCACAAAGTGTCAAGGATTTTTTGAAAAATGATTCCGGATACGTTAGTGATCCTTTGGAAGATATTAGTTTTGATCTCGGGACGATTATAGACTCTGAATGGTTTGACGGAAACAACGGCGCTCCGCGAAAGCAGGAAATGGGAGAAAACAACGGCGCTCTAGAAACTATAAAAGAAGAAACTCGTTTCGCTATGCCAATTAATGACAGCGAAATCAAGACATTGATAGACAATCAACAGAATGCAAACACGAAGAAAAACACTAAATGGGCCTACAACGTGTTTACGGCTTGGCGAGTACGCCGCGGTTCCGTGCCAGATATAACAGAAATGGACGCTACAACTCTGGATTTCTATTTAACTAGGTTTGTGATGGAAACACGCAAGCAGAACGGTACCGAGTATCCCCCAAAATCATTGTACTACCTGGCTTGTGGTCTATTAAGGTACCTACGAGAGAGCGAAATTTATTCCATGAACTTTTTGGATGAGAGCGACGCGCGTTTTGCCCACTTCCGAAAGGTTTTGGATAGCCGCATGAAGGAGCTGGTTACCAAAGGATTAGGTTCAAAAACAAAAAAGGCCGAGAAACTGTGGGGAGAAACTGCAAGAACTACAAAGGTGGCTTGGATAACGTCACACATCACAACACTATTGTGCTGAAGGTAGGCCTAATGTATTTCAATTTACATTGTAGTCTTATGGTCAGGCGAGGATTCAGCCGCACGTTCCCCTATCCTAAAACCCGAGAAATTGTGAAAATGCATGTGAAAAATATATTATTGTTTTTTAACTATTCCTTAAAAACTGCGCTCTCGCCACTCACCAGCCATACTAAATATGAAGTTATTAAAATACCTATACTGTGTAATAGTTGCGCCGCAAATCCCCAACCCCCTCTCCAATCGTGGATCCGCCACTGAATTGTTGTATTTGATGTGTGTTCCAGTCACTGCGGTGTCATTTCTGAGGTCAGAAAAAGTGTTCTAAATCTAGATTTCATTTTTGTTTCTTTTTCGTCCGAACCGTTCATTCTGCGAGTCATTTTTCTGAGGTTTCCGTCCCAATTATACTTTGAATCTTAATCCCACATGTATTTTATATTACTATTATTATTAATTTGTTATCTATTCATTACAATTTATTCATTTATAGACATGTATATAATTTTTTCTATATTAAATTGTAGCATGTTTGGTGACTTTGTTTATTTACTCTCTCGGCCTGTCTCTCTCCGTCCGTTTCTCTCTCTCTCTCTCTCTCTCTCTCTCTCTCTCTACATATTTTATTTTAAAACATGTTTTCACTATTATTGACTCACATTCTCTCTATTATTATATCAGAAATAAATGTTTCGACTTATTTACTCCCTCAATGTTTATTTACTCTCGATCTCTCAATTTTATTTTTATTTGAAATTGACTTTATTTAATTACTCTGCCCGTTCCTCTCTCTCTCTCTCTCTCTCTATCTCACCCCTCTCTCTCTCTCTCTCTCTCTCTCTCTCTCTCTCTTTATTTTATATTAAAAATAGTTTTGACTTCATTTATTTACTCTCTCAATTTATTTTTTATATTGGAAATACATGTTTCCACTTATTAACTCTCTCGCTCAAAAAACAACACAACACATATATTAAAAAATGTTTCTACTTCATTTATTTACTCTCGTTCTCAAAATATTATTTTATATTTGAAATAAATGTTTTGATTTTATTTATTTACTCTGTCAGTCCGTCTCTCTCTCTCTCTCTCTCTCTCTCTCTCTCTCTCTATTTTATATTAAAATAGTTTTGACTTCCATTTATTTACTCTCTCAATTTCTTTTTATACTAGAAATATTTTTTCGACTTTTTTTGTTTACTCTCTCTCTCTCTTTCCTTTTACTATAAATTTAATTATTTTCATTCATTTACATTTATTGACATCATTAATTTATGATTAGTTTATCATAATCTGTTAATTGCATTTAACTTGTTTCTACAAAATTTAAATGTTGATTCAATATTTTTCCATTTATATTTTATAGGTTCCCGTTGTTTGGCCGACTACTTCGAGAAGTATCTCAAAGCTCTGGACTTCACGGGATTCTTTTACCGAAGACCGTTACCTTGACTACTATTTTCGCAACAGCCGGTTGGGATAAATAAGATCAAAACGTTCATGGGTACCATATGTAAAAAGGGAGGAATCCAGGGGAACTTTACCAATCACTCTGGTAAAAGAACGTGCGCGACAACTTTATTTGATGCTGGAATAGACGAGCAAGAGATTATGTCGCGTACTGGACATAGGTCGGAGAAAGCAGTGCGGCAATATAAGCGTCCCACTCCAGCAGTTATGGTCCGTACTTCCGCTGCCCTTGAACCCCCACCATGTGCAGAAAAGCGTGTCAAGCTCGAAGGAAGAGAAAATGAGATTGTTGACAAAATTAAAACAATTTCGGCGGGACCTAGCTCAGCGGTTTTCAAACCTAGTGTGCGCGAACCACTTGCTGATATGACACATAAATTCACCAACTGTGTTTTTAACTTCAAGTAGAGTTCAAATGAAACTGTTTCGATTCTGTTATGTCAACAATTTGGTGTTTATATCTCGAGTAACCATTCCGTGTTTTATTATCTTAAGAATGGATTGTTTGATACAAGAAAATACAATAATTCCGTTCCGTGGATAAATTGCAGGATATATTACATTCAAAATTGAAACACTTGTTCTTTAAGTTTATATAAGTTAGTAGTTTGTTCTGATCGTTTCCTGGATTATCTTTGTTCTTTGAATTATTGGTTTAGGTTTGTTCTTTGATTATCTTTCTTTGATTATTGGGTTATATTTGTTCTTTGATTATTATAAAAATATGATTTAACATTCGATTTTAACACTCGATAGAGGAGCATTATCTTCCAAATTAGAATTTAAAAAACAACGACATTAAAATTAGAAGATAGAACGATATTGGACAAATGTGGACTAATTATGTTGACTTACTTGAAAATAAGTATATATTTGAATTGATTGTTCTCATAATATGCCATTAAAATGATAAAAAGTTATTAAAAAAAATAGTGTTTACTGTACATGTGTTTCACTGTATATGTGTTTCATGTTGCTTTGAACCCGATAGTACCTGGTGACCTTGTCAGAATAAATGCCGTACTCTAACTTCCATTTATTGGAAGTTAGAACACGGTATTTTAACTCCGCCCATTTAGTTATTCTGTATAAAACGATTTAATGTGTAAAGGAAATTGCACCAACCATACTACAATAATAATTATTATACTACAAATACTATTACTAATGATAATAATAATAGACAGCAACTACAGTAAAGCGCTAAATCCTAAATATGGATATCTGAGAGCTCTCATTTTTTATTTGATTTAGGGAACGTATTTGACATTTTATGTTACTGACGATAGTCACACGGACGCCAATTATATGGCAAGATATGCAGTTGTGTGCCCTGAGAGGATACGAAATATCGCAAAATGTCGAGTTCAATACACTATTATTCACAACAAATACGTGTGCATAGCTATGTGTTTAGTCAGTTGTGTACCAGTTTATATAGTTAAGGAATTATTAATATGTGAATTTTGGCGATGAATGTTTCAACATGTTTCAGCTAGTATATACACGGTGAGTTTATAGAATCATATTCCTTACAAGGTCAAACAAATGCATATAATATAGAATTACGTTCGGTTTACACAAACAATGCGATTCGAATAGCCACCTCTGAAATACAACTTGGCAAATTTCTTCACAATCATGTCGTCCCATTTGTTTTTCTGCATCCCTTGCTGATATTTAGCTCGTTATTAATATTTAATTGAATAGGTCAGAGCAAATGGTAGTGCACTCTGCTAATTGGTGATACTATTGCATCTATAACGTATTTAAAACCCGTGGTAAATTAACGAAGACAGATTGAGCACTTCAAGGTTTGGTTCCTTTTATTTGCTTATGTGAAAGCCGTTTTAAAGCCAATATGATACAGGATTATTAAATAGTGGTGCTAATTGAAACGTTTAAAACATATGTTAAGATTGCCATTGCCCCGTTAAGCTCCCCTGTGATGTATTACTTTAAACTTTGTTTCAAGTTCCTACCCAGTTTCCCACCCGCTATTTCGACTTGCGTAAACAGGTTTTCCTTGATCAAATTAATGGTTCAACACAAAACTATCTGACAGTGTCTGCAGTTGCGATAGTCTTGCATTGAATACTTGCATTATAATATTAGGTTTGGTTCTTGTTTATTATGTAAACTACGTTCATGCCATTGTAATTCAGCATTGCTTCTTTGTGTATTTCTCAATTTATTCGATTAGTAAGGCATTGTTATTTGTACTTATCAATATCAGATGGCGTTCAGTAAAACCACATATTATCAGATGGCGTTGAGTAAAACCACATATTATTTCCAGGCTTTACTGTAAATGATGCGTTAACGGATATAAATCATAACAAGAGACATCATGGCGTGGTTATAAACAGTCAGTAATAACAGGATCACACATTTAAAAAGACATAATGCAAATTACTAAAGATCAGACTATTGAAAAAATATCAGTGTCATTCTAAAAAATATGAAACTATGGAATATAATTTGTTTTGATGTCTGAGGAAATTGAATATCAGTGTCAGTTCAGGAGAAATAATCGCATCAATCTAAGAAACGCAACCATACAGGTTATACTTTAGGTAGTATTACATATAATCTATGGTAGAACATCGCATATCAGGCACACATTTGATCATATTGTTAGAGAATCATACTATATTATTAAATATATAAAATAATTATGTTTCACATAGTATACATGTTTTTCCATACTGATATAATACCAACCCCGTTTTGTCAGTTTTTCTTTAAACACATGTTCATCGACATTTTGGTCCGTTTTAGTAGGGTTTTCCTCAGCTTTCCACGTGATCTAGTATTAGACACTGTTGTCGAGGTTTGGACCTGTTTGAACCGTCCGTAAATCTACAAATAGTATTTCTTATGGATGTTTGATACGATTCTTTTTTTGTATCTCTAATAACTGACTAATTGGCCCTTATCTCGTTTTTCACAGAATGGTATTACGTTCTAAATTGCACATATGAGTCTTTAGTAAAAACACAACACTTTCACCTCTTCGGTTACACTCTGCGTCATCAATACAAATTCCACAAAATAACGCTTTATTTCTTAGAACTAAACCATATGTACGCCTTACACCTTTAAATCTTCATTCCGCAACCTCGTTTCATGTTCCTTCTAAGAATATTACCAGGACTTTTACGGCTCAAAAGTTTGAGTTAATCCTCCTGGCTCACCTGTTTTGAGGAAATACCATATAAAGTCTATTTTCAGAAATATTTTAGTTCATTCAAGACGCATGCTGTTTTCCCCTATTAAAAATAGCAATGCTAAGAGGTGCAGTGGTTGCAATTATTTATCACAGCTTTAGGCATTACTAAAATAGTCGAAAAAAAATAAAAACACAAAGCAAAGAGAAATATCTGGCTAATGGGACAAATTCCGGTAGGGAATTATTTCCCAGAAAGAATTGTCATTTTTCTTTCCCTCTTGAATCCAGGTAAATCATTGCAATAATTTTGTAATATTACTCAATATAGCCGAGTGGGGCATTTCAAACCTATATCAAAAGCAAGCTAATAGAAAAATCAAAAATTATCTAATGTGCTGTGAATAATATCTGAATACACGTTCGGTAGAAGTAATATATATCGTGATTATATCTACGACATATGACAGGAGGAGAAAATAGCTGGGTTCCGCTTAATTCCTGGATGTCTTACGTCGGCAAAACTCCGCATCGCAGACAAAATAATATCTAAACACAATAACGACTAACGTTGCTGCCTGTTATAAATGGATCTCAAGTCTACAGTTATAGCTGTGACGATGTACACGCTGAATTTGTATTGACCTCTTATGATTGTTTGCATACTAGGACAAGTGGTCGGAAAATTGGCACCGTATATTAATCATTCATACAAAACATCGACCTTAGTGAATAAAAAGATATTCATTGTACAAATGAATAAATGAAGAATATTATGCTATTGAACAGAGCCATGCGTTTTTGATGTATTTAAATATATAACGTAAATTTCGGGGAAATATATATCGTGTTTTCATTAGCTGGCAGGCAAAGTATAGTATTTTAATGTTTAAATTCAAAGAGTTCTGTATATCTTTTGTCAGCCCAATTATTTTACATACACTTATCTTCATAATTCAATAACGAAACTGGCTATATTAATTTGAAGATTTTGTTAAAAAAATAGCAATCAAGTACCAAAGTCAACTACAGAAACAAGCAACAATTACAAAGATGAATACAAGGTAAGATATGACATCAAAAACATAAAAGGGTTGACAATAGGGCTACCAGGTTCTATGGTGCACCAAAACTCACCTCTACTCTATTGCCATCCCATTAAACGGAACAGTGTCAATAAAGATATCACCCCAGGTTATATTCTCAAACAAACAAGGCAGCATTAATAGGTATAAGTAAAACACATAAATTATCATTTATATATTGCACAGTTCAGGGTTTGATAACATGTATCGCAGCAATGATATATATATGTAATAATACATGATGCAGTTAGTACATTGTTTTCTGAAATATTATGACTAACTCAACAAATATGATAATGCTGCCTGGAGTGGAGTGGTTCGGTGGATGGGTATAACATTTGATAAAACGTGTTAAGAGTTTCCTTCATTAAAGATGAATGGCCACCCTGTTTGTAGTATTATCAATTAACAAAATTAACTCTTAAACATCATATAAACATTTCTTAAAAGTCCCGGAGAGAAACATATATTTAAATCCGCTGCTATGTTGAATGTAAAAATTAGTATCATTTGCATGATACTTGTTTTACCACTGCATGACTGCACGGGGAAATGAGGTAAATCTGAATTGTATAGCTGCACAACTATCGCCAGATAATTGATAAATACATTTACCTGTGGATTAATTTACCTGTTCAAAGTTTTCTACGTCATCAAATAAAATCTCATTATCGCTTTTCACAGATATTGCAATACTTGAATTGTAAATATCTATGGTTGTGTATTGATGTCGATTTAACTAAACATAAATGTGTTCGTGAAACAAAACATGGCTCGAGAACTTTAACATTGATTATTAACAGTTTACTTCAGAGATTGCATACAAGAGGCGCCAGAATAAAAAGGGATTTGCCAATAAAATCCCTTTTTCACTATATAAATGAGCATTTTATATAGGGTAAAAATGCAAATAAACACCGCCCAATTTTCACTTTGCAAAAAAACGTGCTATCCAAGAGCTAAAATATGCTCCATGCAGAGGCCACATTGATACGAGCGTGGAAATTTCCTCGCATTTTCATGGCATAAAAACGAGGAAATTTCCACGTTTTGCAGCAGTAGTGCCAAGTAACAACAAACAGTGTTTTGAGTTATGTGGAAATCCTATCCATGCAAAAACGAGGAAATTTCCTCGTTTTGCAGCAGTTGTGCCAAGTAACAACAACGTAAAACAATATATAGTATCAATCTGTATTATTAAAAGGTATGTACAATGAACAAACACAATCAAATTAAAGTACATGTACAAAAGGCGAGGAAATTTCCTCGTTTTGTCGCAGTTATGCCGATCCATGTAAAATCGAGGAAATTTCCTCGTTTTGCCTCAGTAGTGCCCAGTAAAAGTGATAACAAACTGTGTTTTGCGTCATGTGTAAATCCTATCCATGGAAGAACGAGGAAATTTCCTCGTTTTACAGCAGTAGTGCCCAGTAACAACAAGCTGTGTTTTAAGTCTTTTGTAGATATCCATGTAAAAACGAGGAAATTTCCTCGTTTTTTGCCGTAGTAGAACCAAGTAACAACAAACTGTATTTTGAATCATGTGTATATAAAAACGAGGAAATTTCCTCGTTTTGCAGCAGTAGTGCCAAGTAACAACAAACAGTG
Organism: Cyrtodaria siliqua; assembly: GCA_037043455.1. NCBI lineage: Eukaryota > Metazoa > Mollusca > Bivalvia > Adapedonta > Hiatellidae > Cyrtodaria > Cyrtodaria siliqua. Next base: position 44,412 of record JAWPHD010011985.1, read on the forward strand.
TTTTGAGTCATGTGTAAATCCTATCCATGCAAAAACGAGGAAATTTCCTCGTTTTGCAGCAGTAGTGCCCAGTAACAACAAACTGCGTTTTGAAACTTTTGTAGATCCCATCCCTGTAAAAACGAGGAAATTTCCTCGTTTTTTTGCCGCAGTAGAACCAAGTAACAACAAACTGTGTTTTGAGTCATGTGTAAATCCTATCCATGTAAAAACGAGGAAATTTCCTCGTTTTGCAGAAGTAGTGCCCAGTAACAACAAACTGAGTTTTGAAACTTTTGTAGATCCCATCCCTGTAAAAACGAGGAAATTTCCTCGTTTTGCCGCAGTAGTGCCAAGTAACAACAAACTGTGTTTTTAGTCATGTATAAATCCTATCCATCTAAAAACGAGGAAATTTCCTCGTTTGGCAGCAGTAGTGCCCAGTAACAACAAACTGCTTTTTGAGCCTTTTGTAGATCCATGAAGCAACAAACTGTGTTTTGAGTCTTTTGTAGATCCTATCCAATGCCGCAGTAGTGCCAAGTAACAACAAACTGTGTTTTGAGTCATGTGTAAATCCTATTCATGTAATAACGAGGTAATTTCTTCGTTTTGTCACAATAAGAAGAAAAGACCATGAATATGTAGTTTTTGTGATTTACACAATCAACTGACGAGACACTTTTTAAACGAATAACTACATAATTTAAATAAAATTTATAGAGGATATTTGTTGGTTTGTCCTGAATATAGGATTTATTTTCATCTCGAAGTGATCAAACTTATATTTTATCGTGCTTTAGCATGGTAACCTTTTTCTTGTAACAGGCAACCTTTTTCTTGTACACTAAAAACAACGCATATTACATCTAGACGGTGAACCATGAATTTTTTCAATCACAAGTATCCTGAATAATACAGCTTCCATGGTGACATATGTGCTTAACCTACAATATGCGGGATAGTATTCGCCAATTTGTTACCGATACAGTGGCGAATAAGCTTTCGTATCGACACGAATACACAAAAGTCATCAGAGCGAGAGATATCTCTTAAAAACAAATATCTCTCAAAGAACAGAGATATCTCGTTAAAAAGAGATACATCCTGTAGTTAAAGAGAAATCTCTCTAACTTAAAAGTGGTATATTTTTTTGAATAATTATAGGTTATTAGATATGTATGGGGATATATGCATGAGTTCTTCAGCGTAACAATATTGCGAGACTTTAGGAGCGTAATACGATGAAGAACGAGTGCATATAAATACCAAAACAATTACTACTACTACTACGGCTTTCGTTGATGATAATACTATACCTTAAACAACTGCTCCTGCTACTACACTACTACTGCTACTACTACTACTTTTAGAACTGCTACTACTACTGCTACTAATACCATTACTTCTACTAATAATAATATTTGTAGTAGTAGAAATAGTAGCAGTAGTAGACTAGTAGTAGCAACAGCAGTAGTAGTAGTACTATTAGTAGCAGCAGCAGCAGTAGTAGAAGCTGCAGCAGCGGCAGTATAAATAGTAGTAGCTGCAGCAGAACAGCAGCATTAGCAGTATAAGTAGCAGCAGAGCAACATCAGTAGTAGTAGTAGTAGTAGTAGTAGTAGTAGTAGTAGCAGAAGCAGCAGTAGTTGCATTAGCAGCAGTAACAGTCGTAGCAGCAGTAGTAGTAGCAGCACCAATCTGAACATCAATCAAGTCGAAATATCAAATTTAACATAATGCAATACATAATGAAAAAAACATGTTTGCTCTGTTTCATAAGTGGTATATGCTTAGGAGAATCGTTATGTGATCCACCTGTCTCTTCTTCCTTAAGTTTCTGGTTTCTGAAAAAGACTATAAGCAAATTCTTGTAAATACACGTGCAAACTATGTCAACAATTTAAGTTGATCTGTTAAGTCGTTAAGTAGCGTACTTGTTTATGTTAACATACGTGTTTATGTTAACCACACACTCCTGAAAATATGTTTAATGGATATGAACTATTTCATATTAAAATATGAAATATGATTTATATGAAATATGAATTAAAACAAATATCAAGATTATATGATGATGATGCTCACATATACGTCGAACGAGACAGTTAACGCGAACGTTAGTAATACTGACACGTGTCGATGTGACTGTGACAGCCGTACGCTATGCTACCGTAATATAAGCCCAGTAACATACGTAACAGGTACATACGAGTTAGAATCGCGTCGGAACATGTTAGTTTCATACTTATTTTCATATACTTTCGAGTTATCTACCACATACGTACATTTTAGTATATCGTACGCCCTAGCGCACCGGCGCCCCCCCCCCTACCCCCCCCCCCCCCCCCCCCCATAAAGTTTCCGGATCATGCATGTATGTTCATGTTACTGTAGATAAAATATCAAACAATTTCGATGCACGCTCTCAGTATAATTTTTTTCTTTTTCGCTTCGCTCGCTGGAAGCATAATGGTTAATGAGTGGTTTAATTAACATATTGTTAAATCATTTTTGTGTTAAACAATTTCGATGCACGCCCTCAGTATAAAAAATCTTCTCGCTCGTTTCGCTCGGCTCGACGCATAATGGATAATGACTGGTTTAATTAACACATTGTTAAATCCTTTTTGTGTTAAACAATTTCGATGCACGCCCTCAGTATAAAAGGTTTTCTCGCTCGCTTCGCTAGCTCGACGCATAATGGTTAATGACTGGTTTCATTAACACATTGTTTAATCCTTTTAGTTGAAAACGGACTATTTTACCCTATCAATGCACTACCGCAACCGTTTTATGGGGCTAGATACGGACCCGAACATCTGGATTGTGTTTTAATAATCGGTTTTGTAGTGAAATTGTGCAGTTATTTGGCGGGTTAGTTTCTTTTAAACAGAGACAGTATAGTAGACAACTCGCTTACTGGCACCCATACCACTATTGATTTGGGGCTTTTGATTGGTTGAAAAAAGTATAGGTCTATTAGGGAATATAGTCAAATTGTAAGGTAGATTCTGATAAAATTATCCAAATCATAACAAATCCCCATAAAACATCCAAAAAATATATTTCCAACATAAAACATGTTCAGTTAGGATATGTTGACTGAAATTTGCATTGTTATGGGTACAATTGTACTGAGAGTATATTTGCAAAAAGTAAAGTTTCTTTACTGCCATTCTGGGGGTGCCCACCTTCAGTGCAATATTAGAGGCTGAACGCAATACAATAGTCCCAATTTGCTGGTCATTTGTGAATGTCTCTAAAATAGTTCTTTAAAAACATTTAGGTTTTATCATCAGTTCGGATATAGGAATAGGGGTTGTAGGCCAAATGGCTATAATGGAGGCCTATGGGAAATGCAATAGTGGTATATGACCTACTGGTCTGCTCAAACTTATTTACATATTTGCGGACCAGCCACCAGGGAGATTAAGCTGATTTCGTCACGTGTTCAACCCTTTCCCACATATAAACCGCTGAATAACCATGTTACTTTATTGAAATTACTATGGACGCACTCTAAAATGCAGACGTGTTTTTAGATTCTATTTTGTTTTCATGCAGAAAGTATCCGTTTCACATGCAACTATACCTAACACCGCAATTATATGATTCGGAACAGACTCAAGTTCCGATAGTCTACGGAAGTTATCGAGTTCGATAACTGTCAGGTGGCAGTGAATAGTTACTTTGAAATTCTCACTTTTGTAACGCAATCGCACACAGTCAGTGTTACACTTGTGTGCTCAAAATGCATAGATGCATAGCATTATGAAGCGGAGCGAAGTCTTATGTCGTGAACATAATATGGTTGGTAGAAAACATCCCTACTGATGTTATTAAGGATGTATTTTAGGGAGACCTAAAATTTAATTTATTTTATCAAGTTAATGCAACAATAATGTATTTGAACAATTCCACAATTACGACTGGAATACACGGAAGACTAGGCTTGTTAGAACGCATTCTATTACGATTTTTTTTACCGCCAAGTTTAAAATTGCTATCTCTAGCGCGTAACCATAGTTGGGATAGATATACCTTCTAGGGTCTTTTATTTTAAATGTTCAGTGTAAATTCTTTAAGTGATCTATGGCTTATTTAGTTAATTTTATCAAGTTAATAAAGAAATAATGTAGCTGAATAATTCTAAAAAAATACAAATCTGGAATTACTACCTTGCGTTTATTTGCGTGATGTTTATCTATAATAGTGTATAATGCAAACTGTTAAAGATAACAGTAAGTCTGCGTTTATTCAAAGTAATTTTACATCGAACAGCACGTAAAAATGTAACCCCATTGATGACTTTCTTTACTCTTTAAGTGCATTACACGCATTACAAGTATTACACGCCATGACTAAACACGATCAGAAATTCATAATTTTGCATTGGAGAGATGTTGAGATTTTGTTTTATTTTCAGTAGGTGATAAAATTTGCATTACTCGGTTTTTATCCTTAGGTTCTATAGTAAAATAAAAATATTTGGCAAAGTAAAAAGACGATAATTTTCAAGATTTTGATTTTAAAAGATACATATATTGAATCAATTTGCATGAATGTGCATGAAATCTGCAAGGTTTTAAAAGAATCACACTGTAGATACATTAATTTTAACAATAAACTTGGTTGAATATCAAGGACAAAGAACGAATTTATCACCTACCAGAATGTATTAGTATGTCTTATTTCTGGTCACTGATTGGTCAGTTTATTTTGATGATGCTCTATCAAAATTATGAATTGTCTGGTTTTAAACTTTCATTTATTTGTAATTTTGTTTTTAGAATGATGTCCTATGTGGCTATATATAAATTAATGTACGGTTTACTTCAATTTGTCAAATTCTAGCTACGCGTTATATGTAGTACTTGATATTTTAATTCGCATACGAATGAATCCGCCCGTGCATCCCTTATCCGTATGTCTGTGTATGTCAAAACAACGATATATATCTTAATAATACTACAATGCACTTGACCGATTTTCAAAAACTACCACTCAATTTCTTAGTTAGGACATTTCCAAGTTAAAGTTAAATATTTAAAATTAACAGTTTTTTTCCCTCTAAATGAAGTTGCAACAACTGGCAGTGAAAAATAAAACTCGATAGTTCACATTATCCAGAGTCCTTATATATAAGGACCCTACATTATCCCATGAGAGAGAGAGAGAGAGAGAGAGAGAGACGGACATGTATGCAGTATTATATTAAAGAAACTTTTAATCCGAATAACATTTATATATATATATATATATACAACTGAAATGCCACTGCTATATTATGCAAATGTTTACTCTATAAAACATAACGACACGATAAATCGGTGGTTTATTAGTATAAATCAAGAACCTGCTGTATTATTTAATATTCACTTTTTTATATATTAGCAACTTAAAAAATAATAAATATTCATTCTCACCTTCAATTTCTTTAAATCCGTGGAAATAATACATCGCAAATAATATATTTCTTCCATAAGGCTCGAAACACAGCTAAAATTCAACTAATTCCAAATTATAATTTCTGGAAGATACCATTTTCGCTATAGGTATTTAGGATTTTTTTAAAAATATTCTATATTACTCTTTTGTCATTGTGACAATAATTTCCAACAAAGTCATTTGTTTAATCTTATTAAATTTACAATATTGATTTCTTGTAATTCACATACTGGAATTATTGTAATTAAAATACTGATTCAATTAAACCAACTCTACATAGCGACAGATAACTTATCACCAATTATTGGCAAAATAGACTCGTCCACCCGTTGTCTAAATAACAGCTGGTGCATCTGGTTTAGCATCTGGTGGTTTAGTGTATTAGTGGGCGTTTTTGACACTTTGAAAAACATATTGATACAGAATGGTATTACGTTCTAAATTGCACATATGAGTCTTTAGTAAAAACACAACACTTTCACCTCTTCGGTTACACTCTGCGTCATCAATACAAATTCCACAAAATAACGCTTTATTTCTTAGAACTAAACCATATGTACGCCTTACACCTTTAAATCTTCATTCCGCAACCTCGTTTCATGTTCCTTCTAAGAATATTACCAGGACTTTTACGGCTCAAAAGTTTGAGTTAATCCTCCTGGCTCACCTGTTTTGAGGAAATACCATATAAAGTCTATTTTCAGAAATATTTTAGTTCATTCAAGACGCATGCTGTTTTCCCCTATTAAAAATAGCAATGCTAAGAGGTGCAGTGGTTGCAATTATTTATCACAGCTTTAGGCATTACTAAAATAGTCGAAAAAAAATAAAAACACAAAGCAAAGAGAAATATCTGGCTAATGGGACAAATTCCGGTAGGGAATTATTTCCCAGAAAGAATTGTCATTTTTCTTTCCCTCTTGAATCCAGGTAAATCATTGCAATAATTTTGTAATATTACTCAATATAGCCGAGTGGGGCATTTCAAACCTATATCAAAAGCAAGCTAATAGAAAAATCAAAAATTATCTAATGTGCTGTGAATAATATCTGAATACACGTTCGGTAGAAGTAATATATATCGTGATTATATCTACGACATATGACAGGAGGAGAAAATAGCTGGGTTCCGCTTAATTCCTGGATGTCTTACGTCGGCAAAACTCCGCATCGCAGACAAAATAATATCTAAACACAATAACGACTAACGTTGCTGCCTGTTATAAATGGATCTCAAGTCTACAGTTATAGCTGTGACGATGTACACGCTGAATTTGTATTGACCTCTTATGATTGTTTGCATACTAGGACAAGTGGTCGGAAAATTGGCACCGTATATTAATCATTCATACAAAACATCGACCTTAGTGAATAAAAAGATATTCATTGTACAAATGAATAAATGAAGAATATTATGCTATTGAACAGAGCCATGCGTTTTTGATGTATTTAAATATATAACGTAAATTTCGGGGAAATATATATCGTGTTTTCATTAGCTGGCAGGCAAAGTATAGTATTTTAATGTTTAAATTCAAAGAGTTCTGTATATCTTTTGTCAGCCCAATTATTTTACATACACTTATCTTCATAATTCAATAACGAAACTGGCTATATTAATTTGAAGATTTTGTTAAAAAAATAGCAATCAAGTACCAAAGTCAACTACAGAAACAAGCAACAATTACAAAGATGAATACAAGGTAAGATATGACATCAAAAACATAAAAGGGTTGACAATAGGGCTACCAGGTTCTATGGTGCACCAAAACTCACCTCTACTCTATTGCCATCCCATTAAACGGAACAGTGTCAATAAAGATATCACCCCAGGTTATATTCTCAAACAAACAAGGCAGCATTAATAGGTATAAGTAAAACACATAAATTATCATTTATATATTGCACAGTTCAGGGTTTGATAACATGTATCGCAGCAATGATATATATATGTAATAATACATGATGCAGTTAGTACATTGTTTTCTGAAATATTATGACTAACTCAACAAATATGATAATGCTGCCTGGAGTGGAGTGGTTCGGTGGATGGGTATAACATTTGATAAAACGTGTTAAGAGTTTCCTTCATTAAAGATGAATGGCCACCCTGTTTGTAGTATTATCAATTAACAAAATTAACTCTTAAACATCATATAAACATTTCTTAAAAGTCCCGGAGAGAAACATATATTTAAATCCGCTGCTATGTTGAATGTAAAAATTAGTATCATTTGCATGATACTTGTTTTACCACTGCATGACTGCACGGGGAAATGAGGTAAATCTGAATTGTATAGCTGCACAACTATCGCCAGATAATTGATAAATACATTTACCTGTGGATTAATTTACCTGTTCAAAGTTTTCTACGTCATCAAATAAAATCTCATTATCGCTTTTCACAGATATTGCAATACTTGAATTGTAAATATCTATGGTTGTGTATTGATGTCGATTTAACTAAACATAAATGTGTTCGTGAAACAAAATATGGCTCGAGAACTTTAACATTGATTATTAACAGTTTACTTCAGAGATTGCATACAAGAGGCGCCAGAATAAAAAGGGATTTGCCAATAAAATCCCTTTTTCACTATATAAATGAGCATTTTATATAGGGTAAAAATGCAAATAAACACCGCCCAATTTTCACTTTGCAAAAAAACGTGCTATCCAAGAGCTAAAATATGCTCCATGCAGAGGCCACATTGATACGAGCGTGGAAATTTCCTCGCATTTTCATGGCATAAAAACGAGGAAATTTCCACGTTTTGCAGCAGTAGTGCCAAGTAACAACAAACAGTGTTTTGAGTTATGTGGAAATCCTATCCATGCAAAAACGAGGAAATTTCCTCGTTTTGCAGCAGTTGTGCCAAGTAACAACAACGTAAAACAATATATAGTATCAATCTGTATTATTAAAAGGTATGTACAATGAACAAACACAATCAAATTAAAGTACATGTACAAAAGGCGAGGAAATTTCCTCGTTTTGTCGCAGTTATGCCGATCCATGTAAAATCGAGGAAATTTCCTCGTTTTGCCTCAGTAGTGCCCAGTAAAAGTGATAACAAACTGTGTTTTGCGTCATGTGTAAATCCTATCCATGGAAGAACGAGGAAATTTCCTCGTTTTACAGCAGTAGTGCCCAGTAACAACAAGCTGTGTTTTAAGTCTTTTGTAGATATCCATGTAAAAACGAGGAAATTTCCTCGTTTTTTGCCGTAGTAGAACCAAGTAACAACAAACTGTATTTTGAATCATGTGTATATAAAAACGAGGAAATTTCCTCGTTTTGCAGCAGTAGTGCCAAGTAACAACAAACAGTGTTTTGAGTCATGTGTAAATCCTATCCATGCAAAAACGAGGAAATTTCCTCGTTTTGCAGCAGTAGTGCCCAGTAACAACAAACTGCGTTTTGAAACTTTTGTAGATCCCATCCCTGTAAAAACGAGGAAATTTCCTCGTTTTTTTGCCGCAGTAGAACCAAGTAACAACAAACTGTGTTTTGAGTCATGTGTAAATCCTATCCATGTAAAAACGAGGAAATTTCCTCGTTTTGCAGAAGTAGTGCCCAGTAACAACAAACTGAGTTTTGAAACTTTTGTAGATCCCATCCCTGTAAAAACGAGGAAATTTCCTCGTTTTGCCGCAGTAGTGCCAAGTAACAACAAACTGTGTTTTTAGTCATGTATAAATCCTATCCATCTAAAAACGAGGAAATTTCCTCGTTTGGCAGCAGTAGTGCCCAGTAACAACAAACTGCTTTTTGAGCCTTTTGTAGATCCATGAAGCAACAAACTGTGTTTTGAGTCTTTTGTAGATCCTATCCAATGCCGCAGTAGTGCCAAGTAACAACAAACTGTGTTTTGAGTCATGTGTAAATCCTATTCATGTAATAACGAGGTAATTTCTTCGTTTTGTCACAATAAGAAGAAAAGACCATGAATATGTAGTTTTTGTGATTTACACAATCAACTGACGAGACACTTTTTAAACGAATAACTACATAATTTAAATAAAATTTATAGAGGATATTTGTTGGTTTGTCCTGAATATAGGATTTATTTTCATCTCGAAGTGATCAAACTTATATTTTATCGTGCTTTAGCATGGTAACCTTTTTCTTGTAACAGGCAACCTTTTTCTTGTACACTAAAAACAACGCATATTACATCTAGACGGTGAACCATGAATTTTTTCAATCACAAGTATCCTGAATAATACAGCTTCCATGGTGACATATGTGCTTAACCTACAATATGCGGGATAGTATTCGCCAATTTGTTACCGATACAGTGGCGAATAAGCTTTCGTATCGACACGAATACACAAAAGTCATCAGAGCGAGAGATATCTCTTAAAAACAAATATCTCTCAAAGAACAGAGATATCTCGTTAAAAAGAGATACATCCTGTAGTTAAAGAGAAATCTCTCTAACTTAAAAGTGGTATATTTTTTTGAATAATTATAGGTTATTAGATATGTATGGGGATATATGCATGAGTTCTTCAGCGTAACAATATTGCGAGACTTTAGGAGCGTAATACGATGAAGAACGAGTGCATATAAATACCAAAACAATTACTACTACTACTACGGCTTTCGTTGATGATAATACTATACCTTAAACAACTGCTCCTGCTACTACACTACTACTGCTACTACTACTACTTTTAGAACTGCTACTACTACTGCTACTAATACCATTACTTCTACTAATAATAATATTTGTAGTAGTAGAAATAGTAGCAGTAGTAGACTAGTAGTAGCAACAGCAGTAGTAGTAGTACTATTAGTAGCAGCAGCAGCAGTAGTAGAAGCTGCAGCAGCGGCAGTATAAATAGTAGTAGCTGCAGCAGAACAGCAGCATTAGCAGTATAAGTAGCAGCAGAGCAACATCAGTAGTAGTAGTAGTAGTAGTAGTAGTAGTAGTAGTAGCAGAAGCAGCAGTAGTTGCATTAGCAGCAGTAACAGTCGTAGCAGCAGTAGTAGTAGCAGCACCAATCTGAACATCAATCAAGTCGAAATATCAAATTTAACATAATGCAATACATAATGAAAAAAACATGTTTGCTCTGTTTCATAAGTGGTATATGCTTAGGAGAATCGTTATGTGATCCACCTGTCTCTTCTTCCTTAAGTTTCTGGTTTCTGAAAAAGACTATAAGCAAATTCTTGTAAATACACGTGCAAACTATGTCAACAATTTAAGTTGATCTGTTAAGTCGTTAAGTAGCGTACTTGTTTATGTTAACATACGTGTTTATGTTAACCACACACTCCTGAAAATATGTTTAATGGATATGAACTATTTCATATTAAAATATGAAATATGATTTATATGAAATATGAATTAAAACAAATATCAAGATTATATGATGATGATGCTCACATATACGTCGAACGAGACAGTTAACGCGAACGTTAGTAATACTGACACGTGTCGATGTGACTGTGACAGCCGTACGCTATGCTACCGTAATATAAGCCCAGTAACATACGTAACAGGTACATACGAGTTAGAATCGCGTCGGAACATGTTAGTTTCATACTTATTTTCATATACTTTCGAGTTATCTACCACATACGTACATTTTAGTATATCGTACGCCCTAGCGCACCGGCGCCCCCCCCCTACCCCCCCCCCCCCCCCCCCCACATAAAGTTTCCGGATCATGCATGTATGTTCATGTTACTGTAGATAAAATATCAAACAATTTCGATGCACGCTCTCAGTATAATTTTTTTCTTTTTCGCTTCGCTCGCTGGAAGCATAATGGTTAATGAGTGGTTTAATTAACATATTGTTAAATCATTTTTGTGTTAAACAATTTCGATGCACGCCCTCAGTATAAAAAATCTTCTCGCTCGTTTCGCTCGGCTCGACGCATAATGGATAATGACTGGTTTAATTAACACATTGTTAAATCCTTTTTGTGTTAAACAATTTCGATGCACGCCCTCAGTATAAAAGGTTTTCTCGCTCGCTTCGCTAGCTCGACGCATAATGGTTAATGACTGGTTTCATTAACACATTGTTTAATCCTTTTAGTTGAAAACGGACTATTTTACCCTATCAATGCACTACCGCAACCGTTTTATGGGGCTAGATACGGACCCGAACATCTGGATTGTGTTTTAATAATCGGTTTTGTAGTGAAATTGTGCAGTTATTTGGCGGGTTAGTTTCTTTTAAACAGAGACAGTATAGTAGACAACTCGCTTACTGGCACCCATACCACTATTGATTTGGGGCTTTTGATTGGTTGGAAAAAGTATAGGTCTATTAGGGAATATAGTCAAATTGTAAGGTAGATTCTGATAAAATTATCCAAATCATAACAAATCCCCATAAAACATCCAAAAAATATATTTCCAACATAAAACATGTTCAGTTAGGATATGTTGACTGAAATTTGCATTGTTATGGGTACAATTGTACTGAGAGTATATTTGCAAAAAGTAAAGTTTCTTTACTGCCATTCTGGGGGTGCCCACCTTCAGTGCAATATTAGAGGCTGAACGCAATACAATAGTCCCAATTTGCTGGTCATTTGTGAATGTCTCTAAAATAGTTCTTTAAAAACATTTAGGTTTTATCATCAGTTCGGATATAGGAATAGGGGTTGTAGGCCAAATGGCTATAATGGAGGCCTATGGGAAATGCAATAGTGGTATATGACCTACTGGTCTGCTCAAACTTATTTACATATTTGCGGACCAGCCACCAGGGAGATTAAGCTGATTTCGTCACGTGTTCAACCCTTTCCCACATATAAACCGCTGAATAACCATGTTACTTTATTGAAATTACTATGGACGCACTCTAAAATGCAGACGTGTTTTTAGATTCTATTTTGTTTTCATGCAGAAAGTATCCGTTTCACATGCAACTATACCTAACACCGCAATTATATGATTCGGAACAGACTCAAGTTCCGATAGTCTACGGAAGTTATCGAGTTCGATAACTGTCAGGTGGCAGTGAATAGTTACTTTGAAATTCTCACTTTTGTAACGCAATCGCACACAGTCAGTGTTACACTTGTGTGCTCAAAATGCATAGATGCATAGCATTATGAAGCGGAGCGAAGTCTTATGTCGTGAACATAATATGGTTGGTAGAAAACATCCCTACTGATGTTATTAAGGATGTATTTTAGGGAGACCTAAAATTTAATTTATTTTATCAAGTTAATGCAACAATAATGTATTTGAACAATTCCACAATTACGACTGGAATACACGGAAGACTAGGCTTGTTAGAACGCATTCTATTACGATTTTTTTTACCGCCAAGTTTAAAATTGCTATCTCTAGCGCGTAACCATAGTTGGGATAGATATACCTTCTAGGGTCTTTTATTTTAAATGTTCAGTGTAAATTCTTTAAGTGATCTATGGCTTATTTAGTTAATTTTATCAAGTTAATAAAGAAATAATGTAGCTGAATAATTCTAAAAAAATACAAATCTGGAATTACTACCTTGCGTTTATTTGCGTGATGTTTATCTATAATAGTGTATAATGCAAACTGTTAAAGATAACAGTAAGTCTGCGTTTATTCAAAGTAATTTTACATCGAACAGCACGTAAAAATGTAACCCCATTGATGACTTTCTTTACTCTTTAAGTGCATTACACGCATTACAAGTATTACACGCCATGACTAAACACGATCAGAAATTCATAATTTTGCATTGGAGAGATGTTGAGATTTTGTTTTATTTTCAGTAGGTGATAAAATTTGCATTACTCGGTTTTTATCCTTAGGTTCTATAGTAAAATAAAAATCTTTGGCAAAGTAAAAAGACGATAATTTTCAAGATTTTGATTTTAAAAGATACATATATTGAATCAATTTGCATGAATGTGCATGAAATCTGCAAGGTTTTAAAAGAATCACACTGTAGATACATTAATTTTAACAATAAACTTGGTTGAATATCAAGGACAAAGAACGAATTTATCACCTACCAGAATGTATTAGTATGTCTTATTTCTGGTCACTGATTGGTCAGTTTATTTTGATGATGCTCTATCAAAACTATGAATTGTCTGGTTTTAAACTTTCATTTATTTGTAATTTTGTTTTTAGAATGATGTCCTATGTGGCTATATATAAATTAATGTACGGTTTACTTCAATTTGTCAAATTCTAGCTACGCGTTATATGTAGTACTTGATATTTTAATTCGCATACGAATGAATCCGCCCGTGCATCCCTTATCCGTATGTCTGTGTATGTCAAAACAACGATATATATCTTAATAATACTACAATGCACTTGACCGATTTTCAAAAACTACCACTCAATTTCTTAGTTAGGACATTTCCAAGTTAAAGTTAAATATTTAAAATTAACAGTTTTTTTCCCTCTAAATGAAGTTGCAACAACTGGCAGTGAAAAATAAAACTCGATAGTTCACATTATCCAGAGTCCTTATATATAAGGACCCTACATTATCCCATGAGAGAGAGAGAGAGAGAGAGAGAGAGACGGACATGTATGCAGTATTATATTAAAGAAACTTTTAATCCGAATAACATTTATATATATATATATATATACAACTGAAATGCCACTGCTATATTATGCAAATGTTTACTCTATAAAACATAACGACACGATAAATCGGTGGTTTATTAGTATAAATCAAGAACCTGCTGTATTATTTAATATTCACTTTTTTATATATTAGCAACTTAAAAAATAATAAATATTCATTCTCACCTTCAATTTCTTTAAATCCGTGGAAATAATACATCGCAAATAATATATTTCTTCCATAAGGCTCGAAACACAGCTAAAATTCAACTAATTCCAAATTATAATTTCTGGAAGATACCATTTTCGCTATAGGTATTTAGGATTTTTTTAAAAATATTCTATATTACTCTTTTGTCATTGTGACAATAATTTCCAACAAAGTCATTTGTTTAATCTTATTAAATTTACAATATTGATTTCTTGTAATTCACATACTGGAATTATTGTAATTAAAATACTGATTCAATTAAACCAACTCTACATAGCGACAGATAACTTATCACCAATTATTGGCAAAATAGACTCGTCCACCCGTTGTCTAAATAACAGCTGGTGCATCTGGTTTAGCATCTGGTGGTTTAGTGTATTAGTGGGCGTTTTTGACACTTTGAAAAACATATTGATACAGAATGGTATTACGTTCTAAATTGCACATATGAGTCTTTAGTAAAAACACAACACTTTCACCTCTTCGGTTACACTCTGCGTCATCAATACAAATTCCACAAAATAACGCTTTATTTCTTAGAACTAAACCATATGTACGCCTTACACCTTTAAATCTTCATTCCGCAACCTCGTTTCATGTTCCTTCTAAGAATATTACCAGGACTTTTACGGCTCAAAAGTTTGAGTTAATCCTCCTGGCTCACCTGTTTTGAGGAAATACCATATAAAGTCTATTTTCAGAAATATTTTAGTTCATTCAAGACGCATGCTGTTTTCCCCTATTAAAAATAGCAATGCTAAGAGGTGCAGTGGTTGCAATTATTTATCACAGCTTTAGGCATTACTAAAATAGTCGAAAAAAAATAAAAACACAAAGCAAAGAGAAATATCTGGCTAATGGGACAAATTCCGGTAGGGAATTATTTCCCAGAAAGAATTGTCATTTTTCTTTCCCTCTTGAATCCAGGTAAATCATTGCAATAATTTTGTAATATTACTCAATATAGCCGAGTGGGGCATTTCAAACCTATATCAAAAGCAAGCTAATAGAAAAATCAAAAATTATCTAATGTGCTGTGAATAATATCTGAATACACGTTCGGTAGAAGTAATATATATCGTGATTATATCTACGACATATGACAGGAGGAGAAAATAGCTGGGTTCCGCTTAATTCCTGGATGTCTTACGTCGGCAAAACTCCGCATCGCAGACAAAATAATATCTAAACACAATAACGACTAACGTTGCTGCCTGTTATAAATGGATCTCAAGTCTACAGTTATAGCTGTGACGATGTACACGCTGAATTTGTATTGACCTCTTATGATTGTTTGCATACTAGGACAAGTGGTCGGAAAATTGGCACCGTATATTAATCATTCATACAAAACATCGACCTTAGTGAATAAAAAGATATTCATTGTACAAATGAATAAATGAAGAATATTATGCTATTGAACAGAGCCATGCGTTTTTGATGTATTTAAATATATAACGTAAATTTCGGGGAAATATATATCGTGTTTTCATTAGCTGGCAGGCAAAGTATAGTATTTTAATGTTTAAATTCAAAGAGTTCTGTATATCTTTTGTCAGCCCAATTATTTTACATACACTTATCTTCATAATTCAATAACGAAACTGGCTATATTAATTTGAAGATTTTGTTAAAAAAATAGCAATCAAGTACCAAAGTCAACTACAGAAACAAGCAACAATTACAAAGATGAATACAAGGTAAGATATGACATCAAAAACATAAAAGGGTTGACAATAGGGCTACCAGGTTCTATGGTGCACCAAAACTCACCTCTACTCTATTGCCATCCCATTAAACGGAACAGTGTCAATAAAGATATCACCCCAGGTTATATTCTCAAACAAACAAGGCAGCATTAATAGGTATAAGTAAAACACATAAATTATCATTTATATATTGCACAGTTCAGGGTTTGATAACATGTATCGCAGCAATGATATATATATGTAATAATACATGATGCAGTTAGTACATTGTTTTCTGAAATATTATGACTAACTCAACAAATATGATAATGCTGCCTGGAGTGGAGTGGTTCGGTGGATGGGTATAACATTTGATAAAACGTGTTAAGAGTTTCCTTCATTAAAGATGAATGGCCACCCTGTTTGTAGTATTATCAATTAACAAAATTAACTCTTAAACATCATATAAACATTTCTTAAAAGTCCCGGAGAGAAACATATATTTAAATCCGCTGCTATGTTGAATGTAAAAATTAGTATCATTTGCATGATACTTGTTTTACCACTGCATGACTGCACGGGGAAATGAGGTAAATCTGAATTGTATAGCTGCACAACTATCGCCAGATAATTGATAAATACATTTACCTGTGGATTAATTTACCTGTTCAAAGTTTTCTACGTCATCAAATAAAATCTCATTATCGCTTTTCACAGATATTGCAATACTTGAATTGTAAATATCTATGGTTGTGTATTGATGTCGATTTAACTAAACATAAATGTGTTCGTGAAACAAAACATGGCTCGAGAACTTTAACATTGATTATTAACAGTTTACTTCAGAGATTGCATACAAGAGGCGCCAGAATAAAAAGGGATTTGCCAATAAAATCCCTTTTTCACTATATAAATGAGCATTTTATATAGGGTAAAAATGCAAATAAACACCGCCCAATTTTCACTTTGCAAAAAAACGTGCTATCCAAGAGCTAAAATATGCTCCATGCAGAGGCCACATTGATACGAGCGTGGAAATTTCCTCGCATTTTCATGGCATAAAAACGAGGAAATTTCCACGTTTTGCAGCAGTAGTGCCAAGTAACAACAAACAGTGTTTTGAGTTATGTGGAAATCCTATCCATGCAAAAACGAGGAAATTTCCTCGTTTTGCAGCAGTTGTGCCAAGTAACAACAACGTAAAACAATATATAGTATCAATCTGTATTATTAAAAGGTATGTACAATGAACAAACACAATCAAATTAAAGTACATGTACAAAAGGCGAGGAAATTTCCTCGTTTTGTCGCAGTTATGCCGATCCATGTAAAATCGAGGAAATTTCCTCGTTTTGCCTCAGTAGTGCCCAGTAAAAGTGATAACAAACTGTGTTTTGCGTCATGTGTAAATCCTATCCATGGAAGAACGAGGAAATTTCCTCGTTTTACAGCAGTAGTGCCCAGTAACAACAAGCTGTGTTTTAAGTCTTTTGTAGATATCCATGTAAAAACGAGGAAATTTCCTCGTTTTTTGCCGTAGTAGAACCAAGTAACAACAAACTGTATTTTGAATCATGTGTATATAAAAACGAGGAAATTTCCTCGTTTTGCAGCAGTAGTGCCAAGTAACAACAAACAGTGTTTTGAGTCATGTGTAAATCCTATCCATGCAAAAACGAGGAAATTTCCTCGTTTTGCAGCAGTAGTGCCCAGTAACAACAAACTGCGTTTTGAAACTTTTGTAGATCCCATCCCTGTAAAAACGAGGAAATTTCCTCGTTTTTTTGCCGCAGTAGAACCAAGTAACAACAAACTGTGTTTTGAGTCATGTGTAAATCCTATCCATGTAAAAACGAGGAAATTTCCTCGTTTTGCAGAAGTAGTGCCCAGTAACAACAAACTGAGTTTTGAAACTTTTGTAGATCCCATCCCTGTAAAAACGAGGAAATTTCCTCGTTTTGCCGCAGTAGTGCCAAGTAACAACAAACTGTGTTTTTAGTCATGTATAAATCCTATCCATCTAAAAACGAGGAAATTTCCTCGTTTGGCAGCAGTAGTGCCCAGTAACAACAAACTGCTTTTTGAGCCTTTTGTAGATCCATGAAGCAACAAACTGTGTTTTGAGTCTTTTGTAGATCCTATCCAATGCCGCAGTAGTGCCAAGTAACAACAAACTGTGTTTTGAGTCATGTGTAAATCCTATTCATGTAATAACGAGGTAATTTCTTCGTTTTGTCACAATAAGAAGAAAAGACCATGAATATGTAGTTTTTGTGATTTACACAATCAACTGACGAGACACTTTTTAAACGAATAACTACATAATTTAAATAAAATTTATAGAGGATATTTGTTGGTTTGTCCTGAATATAGGATTTATTTTCATCTCGAAGTGATCAAACTTATATTTTATCGTGCTTTAGCATGGTAACCTTTTTCTTGTAACAGGCAACCTTTTTCTTGTACACTAAAAACAACGCATATTACATCTAGACGGTGAACCATGAATTTTTTCAATCACAAGTATCCTGAATAATACAGCTTCCATGGTGACATATGTGCTTAACCTACAATATGCGGGATAGTATTCGCCAATTTGTTACCGATACAGTGGCGAATAAGCTTTCGTATCGACACGAATACACAAAAGTCATCAGAGCGAGAGATATCTCTTAAAAACAAATATCTCTCAAAGAACAGAGATATCTCGTTAAAAAGAGATACATCCTGTAGTTAAAGAGAAATCTCTCTAACTTAAAAGTGGTATATTTTTTTGAATAATTATAGGTTATTAGATATGTATGGGGATATATGCATGAGTTCTTCAGCGTAACAATATTGCGAGACTTTAGGAGCGTAATACGATGAAGAACGAGTGCATATAAATACCAAAACAATTACTACTACTACTACGGCTTTCGTTGATGATAATACTATACCTTAAACAACTGCTCCTGCTACTACACTACTACTGCTACTACTACTACTTTTAGAACTGCTACTACTACTGCTACTAATACCATTACTTCTACTAATAATAATATTTGTAGTAGTAGAAATAGTAGCAGTAGTAGACTAGTAGTAGCAACAGCAGTAGTAGTAGTACTATTAGTAGCAGCAGCAGCAGTAGTAGAAGCTGCAGCAGCGGCAGTATAAATAGTAGTAGCTGCAGCAGAACAGCAGCATTAGCAGTATAAGTAGCAGCAGAGCAACATCAGTAGTAGTAGTAGTAGTAGTAGTAGTAGTAGTAGTAGCAGAAGCAGCAGTAGTTGCATTAGCAGCAGTAACAGTCGTAGCAGCAGTAGTAGTAGCAGCACCAATCTGAACATCAATCAAGTCGAAATATCAAATTTAACATAATGCAATACATAATGAAAAAAACATGTTTGCTCTGTTTCATAAGTGGTATATGCTTAGGAGAATCGTTATGTGATCCACCTGTCTCTTCTTCCTTAAGTTTCTGGTTTCTGAAAAAGACTATAAGCAAATTCTTGTAAATACACGTGCAAACTATGTCAACAATTTAAGTTGATCTGTTAAGTCGTTAAGTAGCGTACTTGTTTATGTTAACATACGTGTTTATGTTAACCACACACTCCTGAAAATATGTTTAATGGATATGAACTATTTCATATTAAAATATGAAATATGATTTATATGAAATATGAATTAAAACAAATATCAAGATTATATGATGATGATGCTCACATATACGTCGAACGAGACAGTTAACGCGAACGTTAGTAATACTGACACGTGTCGATGTGACTGTGACAGCCGTACGCTATGCTACCGTAATATAAGCCCAGTAACATACGTAACAGGTACATACGAGTTAGAATCGCGTCGGAACATGTTAGTTTCATACTTATTTTCATATACTTTCGAGTTATCTACCACATACGTACATTTTAGTATATCGTACGCCCTAGCGCACCGGCGCCCCCCCCCCTACCCCCCCCCCCCCCCCCCACATAAAGTTTCCGGATCATGCATGTATGTTCATGTTACTGTAGATAAAATATCAAACAATTTCGATGCACGCTCTCAGTATAATTTTTTTCTTTTTCGCTTCGCTCGCTGGAAGCATAATGGTTAATGAGTGGTTTAATTAACATATTGTTAAATCATTTTTGTGTTAAACAATTTCGATGCACGCCCTCAGTATAAAAAATCTTCTCGCTCGTTTCGCTCGGCTCGACGCATAATGGATAATGACTGGTTTAATTAACACATTGTTAAATCCTTTTTGTGTTAAACAATTTCGATGCACGCCCTCAGTATAAAAGGTTTTCTCGCTCGCTTCGCTAGCTCGACGCATAATGGTTAATGACTGGTTTCATTAACACATTGTTTAATCCTTTTAGTTGAAAACGGACTATTTTACCCTATCAATGCACTACCGCAACCGTTTTATGGGGCTAGATACGGACCCGAACATCTGGATTGTGTTTTAATAATCGGTTTTGTAGTGAAATTGTGCAGTTATTTGGCGGGTTAGTTTCTTTTAAACAGAGACAGTATAGTAGACAACTCGCTTACTGGCACCCATACCACTATTGATTTGGGGCTTTTGATTGGTTGAAAAAAGTATAGGTCTATTAGGGAATATAGTCAAATTGTAAGGTAGATTCTGATAAAATTATCCAAATCATAACAAATCCCCATAAAACATCCAAAAAATATATTTCCAACATAAAACATGTTCAGTTAGGATATGTTGACTGAAATTTGCATTGTTATGGGTACAATTGTACTGAGAGTATATTTGCAAAAAGTAAAGTTTCTTTACTGCCATTCTGGGGGTGCCCACCTTCAGTGCAATATTAGAGGCTGAACGCAATACAATAGTCCCAATTTGCTGGTCATTTGTGAATGTCTCTAAAATAGTTCTTTAAAAACATTTAGGTTTTATCATCAGTTCGGATATAGGAATAGGGGTTGTAGGCCAAATGGCTATAATGGAGGCCTATGGGAAATGCAATAGTGGTATATGACCTACTGGTCTGCTCAAACTTATTTACATATTTGCGGACCAGCCACCAGGGAGATTAAGCTGATTTCGTCACGTGTTCAACCCTTTCCCACATATAAACCGCTGAATAACCATGTTACTTTATTGAAATTACTATGGACGCACTCTAAAATGCAGACGTGTTTTTAGATTCTATTTTGTTTTCATGCAGAAAGTATCCGTTTCACATGCAACTATACCTAACACCGCAATTATATGATTCGGAACAGACTCAAGTTCCGATAGTCTACGGAAGTTATCGAGTTCGATAACTGTCAGGTGGCAGTGAATAGTTACTTTGAAATTCTCACTTTTGTAACGCAATCGCACACAGTCAGTGTTACACTTGTGTGCTCAAAATGCATAGATGCATAGCATTATGAAGCGGAGCGAAGTCTTATGTCGTGAACATAATATGGTTGGTAGAAAACATCCCTACTGATGTTATTAAGGATGTATTTTAGGGAGACCTAAAATTTAATTTATTTTATCAAGTTAATGCAACAATAATGTATTTGAACAATTCCACAATTACGACTGGAATACACGGAAGACTAGGCTTGTTAGAACGCATTCTATTACGATTTTTTTTACCGCCAAGTTTAAAATTGCTATCTCTAGCGCGTAACCATAGTTGGGATAGATATACCTTCTAGGGTCTTTTATTTTAAATGTTCAGTGTAAATTCTTTAAGTGATCTATGGCTTATTTAGTTAATTTTATCAAGTTAATAAAGAAATAATGTAGCTGAATAATTCTAAAAAAATACAAATCTGGAATTACTACCTTGCGTTTATTTGCGTGATGTTTATCTATAATAGTGTATAATGCAAACTGTTAAAGATAACAGTAAGTCTGCGTTTATTCAAAGTAATTTTACATCGAACAGCACGTAAAAATGTAACCCCATTGATGACTTTCTTTACTCTTTAAGTGCATTACACGCATTACAAGTATTACACGCCATGACTAAACACGATCAGAAATTCATAATTTTGCATTGGAGAGATGTTGAGATTTTGTTTTATTTTCAGTAGGTGATAAAATTTGCATTACTCGGTTTTTATCCTTAGGTTCTATAGTAAAATAAAAATATTTGGCAAAGTAAAAAGACGATAATTTTCAAGATT
This sequence comes from Cyrtodaria siliqua, assembly GCA_037043455.1. Taxonomy (NCBI): domain Eukaryota; kingdom Metazoa; phylum Mollusca; class Bivalvia; order Adapedonta; family Hiatellidae; genus Cyrtodaria; species Cyrtodaria siliqua. The sequence goes on from JAWPHD010011985.1 coordinate 66,439, forward strand.
TTGATTTTAAAAGATACATATATTGAATCAATTTGCATGAATGTGCATGAAATCTGCAAGGTTTTAAAAGAATCACACTGTAGATACATTAATTTTAACAATAAACTTGGTTGAATATCAAGGACAAAGAACGAATTTATCACCTACCAGAATGTATTAGTATGTCTTATTTCTGGTCACTGATTGGTCAGTTTATTTTGATGATGCTCTATCAAAATTATGAATTGTCTGGTTTTAAACTTTCATTTATTTGTAATTTTGTTTTTAGAATGATGTCCTATGTGGCTATATATAAATTAATGTACGGTTTACTTCAATTTGTCAAATTCTAGCTACGCGTTATATGTAGTACTTGATATTTTAATTCGCATACGAATGAATCCGCCCGTGCATCCCTTATCCGTATGTCTGTGTATGTCAAAACAACGATATATATCTTAATAATACTACAATGCACTTGACCGATTTTCAAAAACTACCACTCAATTTCTTAGTTAGGACATTTCCAAGTTAAAGTTAAATATTTAAAATTAACAGTTTTTTTCCCTCTAAATGAAGTTGCAACAACTGGCAGTGAAAAATAAAACTCGATAGTTCACATTATCCAGAGTCCTTATATATAAGGACCCTACATTATCCCATGAGAGAGAGAGAGAGAGAGAGAGAGAGACGGACATGTATGCAGTATTATATTAAAGAAACTTTTAATCCGAATAACATTTATATATATATATATATATACAACTGAAATGCCACTGCTATATTATGCAAATGTTTACTCTATAAAACATAACGACACGATAAATCGGTGGTTTATTAGTATAAATCAAGAACCTGCTGTATTATTTAATATTCACTTTTTTATATATTAGCAACTTAAAAAATAATAAATATTCATTCTCACCTTCAATTTCTTTAAATCCGTGGAAATAATACATCGCAAATAATATATTTCTTCCATAAGGCTCGAAACACAGCTAAAATTCAACTAATTCCAAATTATAATTTCTGGAAGATACCATTTTCGCTATAGGTATTTAGGATTTTTTTAAAAATATTCTATATTACTCTTTTGTCATTGTGACAATAATTTCCAACAAAGTCATTTGTTTAATCTTATTAAATTTACAATATTGATTTCTTGTAATTCACATACTGGAATTATTGTAATTAAAATACTGATTCAATTAAACCAACTCTACATAGCGACAGATAACTTATCACCAATTATTGGCAAAATAGACTCGTCCACCCGTTGTCTAAATAACAGCTGGTGCATCTGGTTTAGCATCTGGTGGTTTAGTGTATTAGTGGGCGTTTTTGACACTTTGAAAAACATATTGATACAGTCAGTATTCATAACTTTCACATCTGGTCAACTTCCGGTAGGTTGAGATATTCACTAGGTGAAAATAAAGGGGTTTACTCGGACTTTATCCTCAAACTCTATATGAAAACTGAAAACATTAGACCGTTATTTAAATTAAATGTATCCATATTGGTGTTTTAAAATCAGACAACACCAAAAGAAGATACGTAGATGTACATAAAAAATAAAGCTTTTAATATAATTATCACTACAAACTAGTTTTATAAAGGGCTAAAGTCAGTTGAGCACCAACGATAAACACCGAGTTTACCCCCTACCAGAATGTTGAGGTCTTTTATTTTATTGATCACTGATTGGTCAAATTATTTTGATGATGTCATGTGAAAGTTATGAATATAGAAGATGGATTTAAAAGAGATGAAACGACTTACATTTCACAGGTAAGCATTTTTTTGTTTCTTTTTATTTAAGTTCTACAGTGTAGATGTTTATTTATGTTATTTATGATTCTTTCAGCGGAGTGATACGGAAATTACCGATTAGTTACGATTGTATACGATGTGTCACTCGTATCGTATGTCGTCTGTTTGTCATCCTGCTTTCGCGCCAGATTATTGGCGATACATCTACATGTGTACGTTGAGCTGTCATCTTTGACCATAACTCTACGGAAATGACTTGACTAGTAATGAGGATGAAATAAAATGGATGATAGATAGATAAAAGTCAAATAAAGAAATAAATAAGGCATAATACACGGACCACAAAGATAGTTTAACAACTTTATAATAAACTCAATTATATAGAACCATCCGTGGATAAAATAACCACTTGTGACCATTCACTTTCTGAATTAGACAATTTCAAAGTCAATGACATTCATTTTAAATCAAATTTCGGAAAGAAATGTCCTTTATATCTACACAAGTTTACGCGACAGACGTGAATGAAAACATACAAATGTGATTACATTTATTAATTCTCCCTGGAAAAAAAAGCGCAGTAAATTAGTTGAATTTGGCAGTTCAACAAAGTCATTGCTGAAGTATATGATAAACAGAATAAAAATGTGTATTTTCATATCACACCCTACATCCGGCCCTCGACCCATATCAGCCCTCGAGCTAAAGCTCTCAGCTTGAGGGCTGATATGGCGTCTCAGGCCTGATATAGGGTGTCATGAAAATACCCATTTATTATTCTCTTTGCATTGTGAACAAAATGGATGGATTTTCTTTAATTGCAGTTAAAATGTCAGCATGATAACTTGTTGATACCTTTATTCTATAAATAAAACATCATTCTTTGTTTGTTCTGTAAACTAGCTAGTTTTAATTATCGTGTCGTATGTATCTATGATTATGAATATTCAATTACAATGTATCTAAGAATCCTAGACCAGGGTCTTCCCCAGCCATTTATGGCGTATCGGCGTCGCGATCCCTTACTTTTGAAACAGACATGCCGCGATCCTTAATCTGACCGCGACCCTTTAAAACCGTGCCGCGATCCCTTTAAAGTGGGTCAAAACATTCATTTCCCAGTGTTAATTAATGACATAATTATCTGACCAAATAACGCCTTGAGGCATAAACTCCTGACAAGCATACGTCCTTAGCCACTAATTGGAGTGTTTTCATAAGGATTAGAGGGGCAGACAGAGGTGTTAATTACCTCCGCGATAAGGATCTAATTCAAGAATTCAACCATGCGTACATGATCTGTAAACTTATTACGTCATCAAATGTGAAAAACAATTTACTTATGTTATATTTTATTGTAGCGTTGAATTAACGTTCCTCCATCCATTTTATAGCGATTTTAAATAGATAATGATGAGAAAATAATCTCACAAATTATTCGATAACCACATAAAATTATAAGAATCTCGATGTTGCAGATTATAAATTAGGTTACTTCCGGTTTTGAATTTGCTTCCCTGTTTCAAACTAAAACGATTAATTATGAAATGTATTATTTACCTTTATATATACTCTGTAAAAGAAGTTTTGGACCATGGCAGGGTTCGAACTCGTATAATGATCGCTGAACCATGACCATAACCCTTATGATCTCAGTTGATAATTCACAATAGATCAACAATCAACAATAATTATCGTTTACAATGAAAGTTTGCGAAAAAATAATAATCTTTTTATTGGTTTCTCGAATGTGTCCGTAACTGTTACTTTGTATGGACTTTGCAACATTTTGTACAGACCCTTTGTGTATTCGCGATATTTTTTAAAAATCAAATCTTGTTTGGAATTTAATTTTCCTGGTACCAAATTAACCGGTTAGGGTAGACCTTGGTTACTAAAGAAAGATACTTAAATTCTGTCCACTAGTTTTATTTTTATATATGACTTTATATACCCTGGTCCAAAACGTTTTTAACCGAGTATATATATGAATTCTTCTAGGCTAGACGAATGCAACCTACACGAAACATTATATTATAAAACATAAACTGTTTAAAGTGGCACTCTGCAATAATGATTTTTAAAAATATCGCACATTGTTATTTCTTTCTACCCGAGTTTAATATAATTATACAAATGATCATATTTAGTGTCTTTTTAAAACAGTTCAAAACCTGTTATTTTAGTAGGTGCATCAATTAATTTGTGAAGGCGGTACATCATGCACATCTTTTTGTTTATAAAGAAATCTATTCCAAAACCTGATGTCATGAGACTTCCGGTCTAGATTTCTTAAAAAATAAATAAAAGAAACGTTATGAAATTACCAATATTAGCACTATGCGATATCTACACACGATGCTAGCGTTGTAATAAACTGCGATTGTATTGCCAAGTTTAAAACAGCCAACAATGGCGCGTAACCATAGTCAGGAAATAACTTCTTCACGAGCCTTTTCGTGGTTTATGGTTCGTTTAATTTTTTTTATCAAGTTAATGCAACAATAATGTATTTGAACAATTCTGAAAAAAAAAAAAAAAATGTACTCCTTTCAATTGATATTACATTATCCTTTTTTTTAAAACAATGACTTTATGTTCAAATGATTTTTAAGTCAATGCATTAAAAATGCCATCATCTGTTTTAAAACTGAAACTAAAAAATGTTGTAGAAATACATGAATATAAAACAGTATTTTCCATTTGTGGTGTTTTGTTTTAGCATTGGTTAGTTAAACACGTTATCAGACTCGGGAATTTCCACTATATATATTGTATATACTGCACACTTAATTCACATACTATTCCAAAGAAATTCAAAGATGTTGATCGCAGTACACTTTGTAAATTCATAAATGTTGCAGTTTCTCTTTGAAAAATTGAGCCATTTTAGTAATGTATTTAATGAAGAGTTTGCAAAAATGTGCATCCTAAGTTTGCTCACATGCCAGAGCCAAAAACGTACTCGGCCAATAATGCAAATTTGAAGGAATACTAGTTGCTGTTTTAGACGTTTTTCCGAACGGAAATTTCTTACGATTAACTGCAGTACATACAATATATAGCGGAAATTCCCGGGTTGCGTTTCTTTTTCGTTTCAGTATATATTTATGATAAATGATCATTGACCATGTGGATTGACCAAACGATAAGCCAATCCATAGACTGGTCACATTTGAATGGTTTCTCCAAAGTAATCTAAAGTTAATAGTGTTAAAATTGCATCGTTACACCGAACATATTTTGTTTTATTACGCAATTAGATTGCTGTCTAAATACATAAACTTATGGTAGACTAAGACGAAACAAATTAATCTCAGAATGTAATTAAATTGTATGCAAGCAGGTTTATAGTCAAAATGCTACTGGATAAATAAATCGAGACGCTGATTTCAATGCTTGATAAACATTTCAAGTGTGTCCCTTTAAAGAAATGTGGATAAAAAAAACACGAGCACTATATCTGGTCCACGAAATAAGACTTATGAAACGTCTTATTGTTCATAAGACACGGTATTAATAAGAACGCACGTTATAGCTACCACGCGTGTATATAAGACTAACGCATACACATATTTTACCTTACATGTAAGTATGTGATACAAAATGAAATACTTAAAACCTACACGTACATTCGTTATAGTTAATATGAACAATCGACCGTCATATATAACCTTGCATGTGTTAGAAATGACGTAAAACACCATACAAACAAAACAAAGACATTATCAACATTATGCAGATAATACGTAACGTACATAAAACGTGGCACGGTTCCTTACATTTCAATCTGATATTCAAGTTGCCACAAACCGTAAGGCGGTTGAAGGTTCTTTCAAGAAGGTCAACCAAAATCTAAATTGCCAATTGAAGTTTAATTTAATGCAGCCTACACATCCATATCAACAAATTCTGTTAATGTCCATGTATATCTGTTGGATCGTACCGACGAAGCGTGGCAACATACTAGTTTAAGTTCGCTGTGTATTGTGCTGTATTGTAAATGGTACGTTACAGTAACAGTAACTGCGAATTTCTGATAAAACAACAACAACAACAGAAATGAATTGTTTGTAAGTTCTTAAACATAGTTTATAGTTGTTGTTTTTTTCTTCATATAATCATGATAATCTGAACGAAGTAAACATAAGTTAATCTACTTTTGTAACATCAAGATCGCGTAATCGTCAATAAATTAGCAAGCTATCGTGCAGTGATAATTGGGGAAAACAATATTCTATTTCTCTCCAATTAGTTTTTCTAAATATAGATTAACTTGTATTTGTTAAGTCATCAATATTAATTATAATATTAGAATATAACAAATAGTTTTGGAACGTAATTAACTGTTAATATTAAACACTGTAATACCAATAATATATTATATTTATATAATACATTGCGTAAGTACACCGTACACTATATCAACACGTACGCAGGCGCAAGCTAACACGACAGGGTACCCTACAGGCTGACGTAAATATTAAAACGTGTACATGACAGAAACACTGCATACATGATTCTTAGCTGTACGCATTCAAGTTCTTCAGGCACGGGCATGTGACAATTACACGAACATCCGCGATACTTAATCGAACAATCTTGAATAGTTCACATGCACGTACCAGGGGCGGATCCAGGATTTCAGCTTAGTGGAGGCGTAAGATTTTGGTCAATTTTCGGGTCGGACCGTATCTAGCCTCATACAACGGTTGCGGTAGTTGATAGGGTAAAAAAGTCCGTTTTCAACTAAAAGGATTAAACAATGTGTTAATGAAACCAGTCATTAGCCATTATGCGTCGAACTAGCGAAGCGAGCGAGAAAAAAATTATACTGAGGGCGTGCATCGAAATTTTTTAACACAAAAAGGATTTAAAGGGAATGTAGCGACACAGCCAAACCATCTTTAATATTAAGATTTCTGAAAAATTTGAATAAGGGTGAAAGAATTATCAAAATCGGATGATAAACAAAGAAGAATATATCGATCATTTGAAGTTTCTGTTGAAACAGATATGGAAGCGGCCATTTTGAAAGCTTTGACATCACGGTTCTAAATTACCATATATGCAATAGTTTTAAATATGAAAATTTACACATTTATAGGGAAAAACGACAGCAATTGTATGAAAAATATGTAATAATTAATGGCAATAATGCTTTATATGACCAGTAAACATTTTTGCATTCATTTGCAATGATTTTCTTCGTTTTAAAAGATATTTATCAATATTCCATATATGGTAATATGAAACTATGATGTCATAGTTCTAAAATGGCGGCTCCCATATCCTTTTTAAAACAACCTTTAAATGGTTATATCTTTTTTGTTTATCATCCGATTTTGATAATTCTTTCACCTTTTTCCCAAGTTTTTCAGAACTCTAAATAATAGAGCTTGTTTGGCTGTGTCGCTACAATCCCTTTAACAATGTGTTAATTAAACCACTCATTAGCCATTATGCGTCGAACGAGCGAAGCGAGAATTGTTTTTATACTGAGGGTGTGCTTCGAAATTGTTTAACACATAATGGATTTAACAATGTGTTAATTAAACCAGTCATTATCCATTATACGTCGAGCGAACGAAACGAGCGAGAATTTTTTTTTATACAGAGGTGCATCGAAATTGTTTATCACAAAAAGGATTTAACGATATGTTAATTAAACCACTCATTAGCCATTATGCTTCCAGCGAGCGAAGCGAAAGAGAAAAAAATATATACTGAGAGCGTGCTTCGAAATTGTTTGATATTTTATCTACAGTAACATGGACATACATGTATGATCCGGAAACTTTAGGGGTGGGGTGTGGGGGGGGGGTGGGAGTGGGGCGCCGGGTGCGCTCCCCCTGGTCCGCTAGTGCGTACGATATACTAACATGTACGTATGTGATGGATATCTCGAAAGCATATGAAAGTAAGTATGAAACTAACATGTTCCGACGTGATTCTAACCCGTATGTACCTGATACGTATGTTTCTGGTAGCATAGCGTACGGCTGTCACAGTCACATCGACACGTGTCAGTATTACTAATGTTCGAGTTAGCTGTCACTTTCGGACGTATATGTGAGCATCATAATCATATAATCTTGATATTTGTTTTAATTTATATTTCATATAAATCATATTTCATATTTTAATATGAAATAGTTCATATCCATTAAACATATTTTCAGGAGTGTGTGTTTAACATAAACAAGTATGTTAACATAAACAAGTACGCTTCTTAACGACTTAACAGAACAACTTAAACTGTTGACATAGTTTGCACGTGTATTTACAAATATTGGCTTATAGTCTTTTTCAGAAACCAGAAACTTAAGGAAGAAGAGACATGTGGATCACATAACGATTCTTCTAAGCATACCACTTATGAAACAGAGCGCACATGTTTTTTTCATTATGTATTGCATTATGTTAAATTTGATATTTCGACTTGATTATGTTCACATTGTTGCTGCTACTACTACTGCTGCTACGACTGTTACTTCTGCTAATGCAACTACTGCTGCTATTACAACTACTACTACTACTACTACTACTACTGATGTTGCTCTGCTGCTACTTCTACTGCTAATGCTGCTGTTCTGCTGCTGCAGCTACTACTATTACTACTGCTGCTGCTGCTGCTACTAATACTATTACTACAACTGCTGTTGCTACTACTGGTCTTCTACTGCTACTATTTCTACTACTACAAATATTATTATTAGTAGTAGTAATGGTATAAGTAGCAGTAGTAGTAGCAGTTCTAAAAGTAGTAGTAGTAGCAGTAGTAGTGTAGTAGCAGCAGCAGTTGTTTAAATTATAGTATTAGCATCAACGTCAGCCGTAGTAGTATTAGTAATTGTTTTGGTATTTATATGCACTCGTTCTTCATCGTATTACGCTCCTAAAGTCTCGCAATATTGTTACGCTGAAGAACACATGCATATATCCCCATACATATCTAATAACCTATAATTATTCAAAAAAATATATCACTTTTAAGTTAGAGAGATGTCTCTTTAACTTCAGGATGTATCACTTTTTAACGAGATATCTCTGTTCTTTGAGAGATATTTGTTTTTAAGAGATATCTCTCGCTCTGATGACTTTTGTGTATTCGTGTCGATACGAAAGCTTATACCACTGTATTGGTAACAAATTGGCGAATACTATCCCACATATTGTAGGTTAAGCACATATGTCACCAGGGAAGCTATATTATTCAGGATACTTGTGATTGAAAAAAATCATTTTTCACCGTCTATATGTAATATGCGTTGTTTTTAGTGTAGACCCATGCCTGTTACAAGAAAAAGGTTACCATGCTAAAGCACGATAAAATATAAGTTTTCTCACTTCGAGATGAAAATAAATCCTATATTCACGACAAACCAACAAATATCCTCTATAAATTGTTATTTAAATTATGTATTTATTTGTTTAAAAAGTGTCTCGTCAGTTGATTGTGTAAATCACAAAAACTACATATTCATGGTATTTTCTTCTTATTGTGACAAAACGAGGAAATTACCTCGTTATTACATGAATAGGATTTATACATGACTCAAAAGACAGTTTGTTGTTACTTGGCACTACTACGGCATTGGATACGATCTACAAAAGACTCAAAACACAGTTTCACGTTTGTTACATGGATCTACAAAAGGCTCAAAAGGCAGTTTGTTGTTACTGGGCACTACTGCTGTAAAACGAGAAAATTTCTTCGTTTTTAGATGGATAGGATTTACACATGACTCAAAATACAGTTTGTTGTTACTTGGTTCTACTGCGGCAAAAAACGAGGAAATTTCCTCGTTTTTACAGGGATGGGATCTACAAAAGTTTCAAAACGCAGTTTGTTGTTACTGGGCACTACTGCTGCAAAACGAGAGGAAATTTCCTCGTTTTTGCATGGATAGGATTTACACATGACTCAAAACACAGTTTGTTGTTTCTTGGCACTACTGCGGCAAAACGAGGAAATTTCCTCGTTTTTACAGGAATGGGAGCTACAAAAGTTTCAAAACGCAGTTTGTTGTTACTGGGCACTACTGCTGCAAAACGAGAGGAAATTTCCTCGTTTTTGCATGGATAGGATTTACACATGACTCAAAACACAGTTTGTTGTTACTTGGCACTACTGTGGCAAAACGAGGAAATTTCCTCGTTTTCACAGGGATGGGAGCTACAAAAGTTTCAAAACGCAGTTTGTTGTTACTGGTCACTACTGCTGCAAAACGAGGAAATTTCCTCGTTTGTACATGGATAGGATTTACACATGACTCAAAACACCGTTTGTTGTTACTTGGCACTACTGCGGCAAAACGAGGAAATTTCCTCATTTTTACATGGATAGGATTTACACAGGACTCAAAACACAGTTTGTTGTTACTTGGTTCTACTGCGGCAAAAAACGAGGAAATTTCCTCGTTTTTACAGGGATGGAATCTACAAAAGTTTCAAAACTCAGTTTGTTGTTACTGGGCACTACTTCTGCAAAACGAGGAAATTTCCTCGTTTTTATACACATGACTCAAAATACAGTTTGTTGTTACTTGGTTCTACTGCGGCAAAAAACGAGGAAATTTCCTCGTTTTTACATGGATATCTACAAAAGACTCAAAACACAGCTTGTTGTTACTAGGCACTACTGCTGTAAAACGAGGAAATTTCCTCGTTCTTCCATGGATAGGATTTACACATGACTCAAAACACAGTTTTTATCACTTTTACTGGGCTCTACTGAGGCAAAACGAGGAAATTTCGTCGGTTTTACATGGATCGGCATAACTGCGACAAAACGAGGAAATTTCCTCGCCTTTTGTACATGTACTTTAATTTGATTGTGTTTGTTCATTGTACATACCTTTTAATAATAAAGATTGATACTATATATTGTTTTACGTTGTTGTTACTTGGCACAACTGCTGCAAAACGAGGAAATTTCCTCGTTTTTGCATGGATAGGATTTCCACATGACTCAAAACACTGTTTGCTGTTACTTGGCACTACTGCTGCAAAACGAGGAAATTTCCTCGTTTTATGCCATGAAAATGCGAGGAAATTTCCACGCTCGTATCAATGTGGCCTCTGCATGGAGCACATTTTAGCTCTTGGATAGCACGTTTTTTTGCAAAGTGAAAATTGGGCGGTGTTTATTTGCATTTTTACCCTATATAAAATGCTCATTTATATATTGAAAAAGGGATTTTATCGGCAAATCCCTTTTTATTCTGGCGCCTCTTATACTCAATATAGCAGAGTCAGCTGCTTTACTCACTTGTTTGTGTTTGTGTTTGTTGCTTCCATGCGTTCACCTTTTCAGTATTTTTTCAATATTATTTATCTTATTACGGTTAGTAACTGGAGCGTCATCAATAACGTTATGCTTTAACACTGAATGTGTCTGTTTATCACGTGTGCTTGTGAATATCAGAACAATAACAGTTGTTGATATTTGGAAAGAAGTTACAATATTTCTGCAGGACTGCATTTGACTGCAGGAATGCATCCAACTGTAAGACATTATATTCGAACTCTGAAGAATTAAGGCAGGAAAGAATATTCAGAGGGATATCCCATGACTCCTGTAGTCAGAATGCATTTTGAACATATGTGTTTCATTTTTAGTAACAGTATGTTGATTTAACTACATATCAATTACATTTGTCTACTATGAAACAAATATACCATCCGTATATTATGAGTATATACGCCGGAAATCGGATCGGTAATGAGATACCTTACGTGGTATTTAAATTAAAAAAAGTGCCTTCATATAATTATATTGCATACTGGTATAATTCACACAAAACAACAATACAAAAAAAAGGAACAGCAGCGTTGGGATATTCGTCTAAAGAGTTTTTCTTTTGTAAAATTAAATACATATCATATTACTTCCTCCTAACAAAGTCGAAGTATATAGATTTTGCTATTATTTTGTCTTTCTTGTTAATTTGTGTAGTGCTGTGTGGCGGCTGTAAAACGTTACCCCGACTTCAAATCAGTAGTGTTATTACTTATTGTTCCTTTAAGATCATGAAGCCAAATCGTTGAGGCTTTAAAATAGAACAACTCAGTGCTAGGATGCATGAGAGGTGTTGCACTTAACATTACCTCTCATGACAAGATTCAATAAAACCGAGTCCGCCATCTCTTGTTTGTGTTTGTTCTTTCGATGGATCCACTTTTCAGTATTTATTATCATTCACACTAGCGTTTGTTTAGTGCTGTGTGGCGGCCGTTAACAATTGCCCCGACTACAAATCGGTATTGTTATTAATTACTGGTCCTTTGAGATCTTTAAGCCCAATGTTTGAGACTATAAAGTAGACTATCGTGAACAGACTCAATAAAACCGAATCTGCCACGTTTATCTCTTGCTTGTGTTTGTTGCTTTCAAGGGATCCACTTTTCAGTATTTATTGTATTACATGTTATATAGAAAGATTGGCTACAGAAAACCATTCCTGTTTTGACGTTAATAAAACACCGTCCTTGTCTTTTAGTCGTAGGGTTGAGTGTTCTTTAAGACGTTCATATCCAGAGTCAGTGATATTAATTCTGTAAACGACAATGATCCTAAAGTCGTATACGACATATTTCTAAAATAAAAAGATTGTACATGAACAGGTATCAGAAACGCAAAGGTCGTTTTTTTTTGTTTAAGAGATGATCAAACAACTTCATAAATACCACAAAACATGACAAGTGTCCTTTAAATTAATAATTGACAGATTGGTAGACGGATTGGGTGGGTGATTTCAATCATCAATTGAAAAAAACAACAACAAAAAAACAAAAAAACACAACACAAGACTACTTGTCATACTTCATGTAATATTATTAATCATATAGTTACATAACAGAACAGCTGCATTATGAGCAAGACAATACAATTATACCTGGTGGTAAGCAACGCTTGCTAACTGCAGACTTAGAAATATTTAAATTCGTTTTGCTAACAGTAGTTCCGATTGCCCAGTGAATTGAAAGTTCGACTTCAAATCTAAAGATTACGATGGCTGTGCGTCCTTGGGCAAGTAACTTTCTCTATCCACGTTTTTCGTGAGCCGGGCAT
>JAWPHD010011986.1:0-79256 GCA_037043455.1 Cyrtodaria siliqua
TAAAACGTTTAGGAGACGTTCTTGATAAAATGTTCAATAAAGGTCAAGGTTCATCAATAAGTACTTATGACTTCCCTACACTATATACAACCTTAAGACATCATCTATTTAAAGTCAGCTAATTTCTCTTATTCAAAAAACATTCGCTAGAGAAAATACTATATTTTTGGCATGTAATAATATTTAAGCGATTTTCACTAGTTTAGACAATTATACTATGTGGATTTTCTATGAAGTTTGTGAAGCACTCATCTTCTTATTAGATAATATTTTCGTTAGGTATGGTACCACCGTTTATAGGTAAATTGTTGGTATCCTTATGGGTACGAACTGTGCACCACTTGTCGAAGATTTGTTTTTATTCTGCTATGAAAGGGATTTCATGTTGAGTCTTTCACCAGATACCCAGCTGATGTTATTGAAGCTTTTAATGACACCTCTTGGTATCTGGATGACATACTGTACATTGACAACCCATTTGTTCCAACTATGATTGATAATATTTATCCTAAAGAACTTTAGCTTAATAAAGCTAATATATCTGATAATAACGCTTCGTTTCTTGATTTAGATCTCTCGATTGAAAATAGTAAAATAATTAGCAAAATCTATGACAAGAGAGATGATTTTAATTTTGACACTCGAGTCGAGGACTTTAATATTCGTAATCTTTGTATAACTAAAAAGCTACTCAATCAGGGTTACCGTTACCATAAACTTCGTAAAACCTTTGCAAAATTGTATTACCGTAACCCTGATCTTCTTTCCAAATATAAAAGTAATTTAAGGACTCTTCTGCAAAAAGGACAACCTGACTTATATGGTGATGTGATTTATAAACTTCGTAAGATTCTTGGTCATGATCACGTTTTTACTATCTTTGTTAAACTTGTTTGAAAGTTTGTCAAAGAGGTTATGACCCTATCATTTTGCAACGTACTGCATGCTTGGTGGTGGACCCTTTTACAGTTCGCCACTATGCTTTCCTCTTTATTTGTACGATGACCGGACAGGCAGTGGACCCTGTGATGACGCCTACCTAAAGCCCATTGGGACGGTGGCGTTTGATGTGTGTCTATGCTCTTTCTTGTCATGTCCTTAATGGTTTATTCTCTTGTTGCTCTGCCTTCTGCCAAGTCATTGAGTACCTTCATTGTGGCCTGTGATGACGCCTCCACATATACAAGTAATTTAAGGACTCTTCTGCGACAAGAACTATCACAACCTGACTTATATGGTGATGTGATTTATAAACTTCGTAAGATTCTTGGTCATGATCACTTTCATACTATCTTTGTTAAACTTGTTTAAAAGTTTGTCAAAGGGGGTTATGACCCTATCATATTGCAACGTACTGCATGCTTGGTGTAGGACCCTTTTACAGTTCGCCACTATGTTTTCCTCTTTAATTGTACGATGACCGGACAGGCTGTGAACACTATGATGACGGCTATCTAAAGCCCATTGGGACGGTGGCGTTTGATGTGTGTCTATGATCTTTCTTGTCGTGTCCTTAATGGTTTATTCTCTTGTTGCTCTGGCTTCCGCCAAGTCATTGAGTACCTTCATTGTGGCTTTCTAGGCTATTGTTTTTTGTATTATGTTTACACGAGCATATTTGTGTTTTACTTATATTGCCTATTGATGCTGCCTTGTTGGTTAGAGATTAGATCATGGCGGGGATTTCTTTATTTACACTGTCCTGTTTTAATGGGATGACAGTATGGTAAGTGTGATGTCTGGTGCACCCTAAAACCGGTTTAAACCCCCAGTGGCCTTTGTTGCCACTGACCGTTCCAAGGCGGTAGCCCTATTGTCAACCATTTTGTGTTTGTGATGTCGTTTACATTTTTTATTACTTTTGCTATCTCGTTTGTCTGTTTGCGTGTTTGTTTTTGTGTTTTGTGGTTGACTGTCGTCCCTGAATGCTGCTTTCCCTGTCCGATATTTTTGTCTTTCGTTATTGTTAGAGAATTCCTTTTGATGGGATGTAGTCTTGTTTACACTGTCTTGTCTATTTGGGCGCTGAAGACAGGATAATAGCGAGGATTGTGCGCATGTAAAATCGATTCAAGCTAACCAGTAGGTCTTATTATCTATTGACCGTTCTAAGTCGGTAACCCTGTCTTCACCACCCTTTCTGTTGTTTTTTGTCTCTTTCATTGTATTATCAGGTCCTTGTTTGCAGAATAGGGCTGACCTACGATGCCATGGCGTTCGGACGTTGTGGTTTCTATAGGACCCTATATCTCATTTTGGTTTTATATTAACCTCTGGTGTCATGTGGTAATCACACGCCCTCTTAAAAGTCCACGCATGATGTACCTGACTAAAACCTTCTTTCTCGGCGATTAATGCATGAAACCTGACACTGTTTGTGGCAAAATGCATGAAAACGAGCATTCTTTGAATAGGAAGTATATTTCGTTAAAAATAAAAGACATTTTGTCTGAATTAAACGAGTTTTAATAACTGCTTTTTCCACAAAAATAAAGATTTTATCTCATTGTTCGCTGTTATAAACCCTTATTTCTCGCTCATAACCTTTACCATTTAATCTTTACGTTTATATTTGTTTTCTTTTATGTTAATGTTCTTGATTTCACTGCAGATCCCGTTAGGGGTAGCCCCCTTCCCCCTCACCCCCGCCCTCACTCTCCCTACCACACCCACACAAAATCATTTTCTTTTTATCATTTTTGTTCATGCTCATTAAAGGTCTTCATGATGACCCCTGCATTGCTTCAGGTGCTATCTCGCTCAAATTACTAGAGCAGTGGCAGAAAAGCAATAAACGTGG
Source organism: Cyrtodaria siliqua (assembly GCA_037043455.1). Classification (NCBI taxonomy): domain Eukaryota; kingdom Metazoa; phylum Mollusca; class Bivalvia; order Adapedonta; family Hiatellidae; genus Cyrtodaria; species Cyrtodaria siliqua. Next base: position 2,801 of record JAWPHD010011986.1, read on the forward strand.
CTCCAGTGCAAATGGAGTATCTATCTACAATAGATTTTGGCAGCAACTCTGTAGTTCTGCATGTGGGAAGATTCTAGTCCCATTCTCCATATTTTATCTCGATGTACTTTGAAATGGAGGGTGAGCCTGGCATGTTCATTCCTGTTAGGCGTCATATAACTTTTCATGTGTTGATGCACCTTAAAACCCAATTCAGTTCAATTCAAATTTTCATTATTCTACCGATTTTTTAAATATAACTATTCGAACAATTAATATCATTGATTGCAAATATGCAACTTATGTAGAAAAACTAACGGGACGCCTTTCGTTTTGAACAAATAAAGATTGCCATGTGTCGCTATAATAAAGGACTATATTCGGGATGTGCAATTTTAAGATTGCCATGTGTCGCTTTAATAAAGGTCTATATTCGGGATGTGCAATCTTAAGATTGCCATGTGTCGCTTTAATAAAGGTCTATATTCGGGATCTGCAAGTTTAAGATTGCCATGTGTCGCTTTAATAAAGGTCTATATTCGGGATCTGCAATTTTAAGATTGCCATGTGTCGCTTTAATAAAGGTCTATATTCGGGATGTGCAATTTTAAGACTGCCATGTGTCGCTTTAATAAAGGTCTATATTCGGGATGTGCAATTTTAAGATTGCCATGTGTCCCTTTAATAAAGGTCTATATTCGGGATGTGCAATTTTAAGATTGCCATGTGTCGCTTTAATAAAGGTCTATATTCGGGATGTGCAATTTTAAGATTGCCATGTGTCGCTTTAATAAAGGTCTATATTCGGGTTGTGCAATTTTAAGATTGCCATGTTTCGCTTTAGTAAAGGTCTATATTCGGGATGTGCAATTTTAAGATTGCCATGTGTCGCTTTAATAAAGGTCTATATTTGGGATGTGTAATTTTAAGATTGCCATGTGTCGCTTTAATAAAGGTCTATATTCGGGATGTGCAACGCTTTAATAAAGGTCTATATTCGGGATGTGCAATTTTAAGTTTGCCATGTGTCGCTATAATAAAGGTCTATATTCGGGATGTGCAATTTTAAGATTGCCATGTGTCCCTATAATAAAGGTCTATATTCGGGATGTGCAATTTTAAGATTGCCATGTGTCGCTATAATAAAGGTCTATGTTCGGGATGTGCAATTTTAAGATTGCCATGTGTCGCTATAATAAAGGTCTATATTCGGGATGTTCAATTTTAAGATTGCCATGTGTCGCTTTAATAAAGGTCTATATTTGGGATGTGTAATTTTAAGATTGCCATGTGTCGCTTTAATAAAGGTCTATATTCGGGATGTGCAACGCTTTAATAAAGGTCTATATTCGGGATGTGCAATTTTAAGTTTGCCATGTGTCGCTTTAATAAAGGTCTTTATTCGGGATGTGCAATTTTAAGATTGCCATGTGTCGCTATAATAAAGGTCTATATTCGGGATGTGCAATTTTAAGATTGCCATGTGTCGCTTTAATAAAGGTCTATATTCGGGATGTGCAATTTTAAGATTGACATGTGTCGCTATAATAAAGGTCTATACTCGGGTTTGTGCAATTTTAAGATTGCCATGTGTCGCTATAATAAAGGTCTATATATTCGGGATGTGCAATTTTAAGATTGCCCTGTGGCCTTTTAATAAAAGTCTATGTTCGAGATTTTCAATTTTGAGATTACATGAGTGTCCTCCCTTTTCGCCGTATCCTTGTTTAGCGTACATTTTACATTATAAGACTAGAAGAAATTTATTCATTCATTTTAATTTTTAATATTAATGGTTCAGTATGGTGTTTGGTCATGATATTTAGTAAATGTTAATGTATATACAGAGATTACAGTGAAGACAGCGTAGAGATGTCCACTTTTTTTTAAAATTAAATTTATTATTTGTGCGAGTTAGAATAGCTCTGCTAGGCCGCATAGAGCTATCATCCCATGAAGCTCTATGCGAACGAGTGTTTCGCCGAACGAGTGTTTCGAGACCTTCCACGGCCGATCGTTTCGCAACGCGTGTATATGGAAAGCCATGACTGTCTTATTTACAATTTCCTAGTTATGTCTAATACGTAATGTTTGTGGACACGTAAACGTACTTTTGAGCGATATTTGTGTGTTAATATTTACACTCTTAGAAAATGAAAAATGCATGGAGTTTGGTATATTATTAGTTACAAAATTGGCTTTTTAATGCGAAAGTCTGTTGATAAAGTCCTTCTAAATTGAAGAAAGCTGTTTCTTTCTTTGTTTAGTATCGATTTTTAATACCTGTGTTAACGGATTTAGAGGCATCCATCATTCTTCTAGATAATAACATAGTTTGCATGCGTTAAAACACCCGAGCATGAATAAAGTATTGCGTGATCTATGTGAGGTGTCACAATGTTATGGTACGATTGACGGCGGATAAAACAAATTGGTGATACGGACGAAGTCGGAGTTCGGATCAAACGAACAATGGTGATTATTATAGGATTTCATTATTATTGTCATATTGCATAGACGTAGGAGCAGGGGTTGAGGTGGTGGGGGCAGAGGAGCCCGCCCTCCACCCCCATGTTCGTAGTGGAGGTGGTGGTGGCAGAGTATGCTTTGTAAGCGCCCCGCCACACCCACCCCACCCCACAAATAATTTGAGGAGATAGTGCACACTTGTCATTCATACCACGACACGGAATGTCAGATATTGTTTGCTCTAGTCATTTAAGTATCAATGATTTGGTCATGAAATTAACGGTAGCTACTATCTCTGAATCTTACTACGTTGTTTGCGAAAATGTAGCACAAGTACTTCATAGGGCAGAAAAGATAATCAGTAAAGATTACAAATGTAACAGTGGATGATGAAACCTACCCTTCGAATAAAGACATAGTCGATAGCACAGATGAATTTGTCCCAGATACACTTTTTGAGTTCAGTTTATGGTTGACAAATGAAAACGCTTTCAAATATAGCAAATCCACATGCCAAAGTTCCTCAGACAAACGAAAGATTACATCCATCTGCCAAGATATTATTTCCAGGGGTAGGAACGTTATTGCTCCTATACCTTTTGGACTTGCCGTCCATTTACATCACGAGTATGGGTATAAAAAAATAATCGACATTTTTAAATCGTATGGCCACTGTGTATCTTATGACACAGTTCGCCGATTTCTTACAGCATCAGCTGTTAGGCAAATTAAATATGAATCCGAGGTGTTTATTCCAAATGGAATACAACGCCTTAATGAGGAAACAGGGTACACTATGGTACCTGCTGCAATAGACAACTGTGACCAAAATGAAGAAAACCTTGACGGCAAGAGAAAGAAGCACTCAATGGCAATGGTTTTATTTTAAAAAAGAATGGATGAGGATGCCATACACGAATGTTCAAGAACAGTAAGACTTTTTAAAAAGCTCTGTCTTTTGATGAGAAGATTACCGGAAGCAAAGCAACCTTGCTACAGTAAAAAAAACACTTCAGAACGACCAGAGCCAAATATTCACGTTCGCTCAGATTGCATGAAAGCAAACGTAATATCAGATGACACAGAAAGAATAATGGCTTAAAATCAATAATATGAAAGATATGAGAGATACTTTTTCATTATTGACAGAAAATTCCCTCCAACTGATGACACATTCAAACACCATGCTTTACGTGCGAGTCTTCAGTCAATGATATGGTATAAAGCCATGTACCTAAACCAAGCATACTTGACCCAGTTGGTCAGGGATGGATCTTTAGCAAGGAACAAACTATTGAACCAAAACTGTTCGACAGGAAGCCAGCACCTGTTGATTACCATGCTGTTTTGTACAGACAAAACATGCGACAGCAACAAATGCAAATGTATAGTTGCCGTATTTTCCTGCATCGAATTATGCTTTTGTAACGAGAGTTGTATGTAGACAGGGTTATGCAGAAACAGCACATACGTCAGTAACGTCGGAAATGATGTAATGCTCGGTGACACCAGCATTGTGCGCGACGTCTTAACGATCGGCTACTCTCGTCACTTTTGTTAAAATATTGTCCTTCTCTCTTTTTCTCTCCTAAATGAGTTACTATCTAGTGTAGTAGATATATATTATACAATAAAAAACGATGAATATACGAGCATATATCTACATCTATCATTGTTTAAAGAGTCTAGATGACGATCCCTTCTTTTCAGCTCCCTGGCTGAACATCATATCTAATGTCAAAATGCCTTGCACACTTATAAATGACCACGCATTCGGTTATTCATACCACGGCCGTGTTAATAACACACATTTGATGATTCATACCACGTCTGTGGTAATGATACGCATTGGGTAATTCATAACACGGTCGTGGTAATCACATGCAAATGATAATTCATAGTACGGGCGTGGTAAGCACACGTAATTGGTAATTCATACCACGGCCGTAGTAATTACACGCATTGGGTAAATCATACAACGATCGTGGTAATCACACACATAGGATAATTCATACCATGGTTGTGGCAGGGACTCAGATACCACCACCGTGATAACCACACGCAATGGCTAAGTCGTACCAAGGCAGTGGTAGTAACACACATTTGATAATTCATACCACGGCTGTGGGAATAACACGCGTTGGGTAATTCATACCACGGCCATGGTAATTACACGTAATGGGTAATTCATACCACGGCATTTTTAATTACACGAATTGTCATACAACGGGTATGCTTGTGAATATACAATGCCTTTGCATTTCAATATTCATTGTCACATATGGAAATAGAACGCGATGATATCCCACTGTGTATATTAATTATGTGACACTCAACTGTACGGTTAATTTGTATTATGCAACTGATGTGCATATATTAAAATCCAACGACCGTTGGTATTGGTAAAGTTTAGTCAGGGTTTTTATAATAAGAACTCTGGTTACTACACGATATTCTATGTCGATATCTAATTGTGACATAATGTTAATAAAAAAACATGTGATATTTAAATAACTATACGGTTTTGTTCATATATTTATATATAAAAAACGGCCCATTTATTTTCCCCGTAATAGGTACATGGGGGTCGGAGAGTCAACCCTCGTGGTACCGTACAATAGTCGATAATTGTAACAAATCATTATATATCTAAGCAACAATGCATTCATAATACATGCCAGGCAAAAAAATAAGTACAAGATCGAAGATCACAATTCTAATCTTGTTAGTTTATGCCCAAAGTACGAATAAGTTGAAGGATGATTGCCTCACTGTAGTAAGATTATTTAAATTCTGCCAGCATATATCATAATATACACATATTAACACAATGAATTACAATTCAATTTAACCATTACTATGATGGAGATTTTTTTTCTAGTCTCTTTGTTGTCACTCTTTGTTGTCACAAATAAACTGCTATATGTAAATAGGGGATAATACATGTTAGGCATCGGACATTTCATCTTTTGGTGGTGGTGATGGTTTGAGTAGGGATCTTTTATTGAAACACATTTCTGAAGGTTAAACAAATAATCTGGTTTAAAACAATTGGATGAGAAAGTAGGTGAACTCGAAGGAAAATGACAGGCCCCCTCCTGAGATAAAATGGTCGACCCCTTATTAAAAGAAAGGGAGATAATTCATGTTATATTCCGACCATATTTTCCCGAACGGGTTGTTTCCCTTCCTAGTGACAATACCAAAAAAAGTAGTAAGAAAATAAACTTCTTCATTGATTTTAAAAGACCCTTATTCTAATTTAGTTCAAACAAACTAGTGTAATTTTGCCATTTCTCATTAAATTTGCCTATAGAATTTGTTCTGAAAGCTATAACTTTTTCTGTGTTATATTGGTAGAGATAAATGGTTAAACATGGTAATTTCTTATCTATTCTGCAAAAGTAAATACATATCTTGGCTACTAGAATAAGATGATTTAAAGTATTATCTAGTGTAATATCTCCGAATATATATTTTTACTAAGGTCTAATGTTAAATTATTAAGATGTCTGCACCGTTCTTTAAACCAGTTGCAAACACCATTCAAAAAAGATTGCACATTTCTACAGTGCCAGAATAAGTGAATTAACGATTCTGTGTCTGCATTACAGAAAGAAAATCTGTCATTGTTAGTAATATTCATTTTAACAAAAAGTTTATTTGTTGCTAATATACGGTGTAATGATCTTATATGTAACCAAATAAGTGCAGCGTCTTTTGTTATGTTAAAATGGAGTGAATATATATTTCTCCATTCTTCTTTGTTTTTTTCTAACTGTTCTTGATTCCATTCTAATATTGCTCTTGGTTCACTTGTTTTTATATTCAGGCTTTAAAACGGCAGTAAAACGTCTCCCCGCGCTTGCAATCAGTACTGTTATTCATTCGATCTTTGGAGATCGCTGAGCCCGATACTTATATTTAGTTATCGGTGGTACATTTTCAATTTATTTTGTTTTCTTACTTAATTTTTGATTCTTTGATTCTGTGGTTCCACTACTCCGGCCGATAAAAGGCTCTGGGTATTGTTTAACCACTTATAGGATATGTTGTCTGCTTTTTAATTTAGTCTTTTGGCTGTTACTTGTGATACGCAGGGCTCCCAACTAATTTCCATTATGTTTATTTCGCTCTTCGGGGCATTTAATTTTATTAGATACTGGGACCATACGCCGTACGACATGGGGAAGCAATTAACTCCATGTCCACCGCCGTATGCATGCCATCTTTGGGATGGTTAAAATTGTGTATTATTATTATGAATATTGAGTTTTGCTCAACCTAGGGCTAGAGGGCGTGAGCGGTAGCTAGCATATTTCACTACCGCTCATGAACAGTCTCAATCAAACCGAGACTGCAATATTTCGTATGTGTCGTTCCCAAAGGTCCATTATTATACTATTTTTTGTAAATATTTGTGCACCCCTTGTCATCTTTCTTAATTAGATGTAAGATTAAGTTTTGAACGGGGCCACATATTTTATATTTATCTTTTTTGATTTCTAATCGTATAATTGTTGATTTTATTGGCCTTATAACACGTTCATACTCAATAAAGTATGAAAAATATCCATATTTTTCTTGAAACAAGTTAAAAGACATAAAATCACCATTTTCATCTACAAAAAAATTTACAAAAATAATATTCCTAACTATATAATGTTTACTATATAAACACTTACTTCCAGTCTTAATTGTATTATTGAGAAATACTGGTTTCATTAATATATCATTCCATGAATTTGGAGTAAGTTATTTTTTTAACTGACTCAATGCACTATATACCTCATTCCAAAATGGGTTGTCTATCTTGTTCAGGTTGTTGTCGATAACGTTATGTCCAAATTTAGCATGTGCTTTTGCAAAAGGGTACATAGTATCGAAAAGGTGGCACCATTTTTTATTGACCATTTTCTGTCTTCTTATCCAAGTGACCTTCAGGGAATTCATACAATAATCTATATTTAACATATTTAGTTCTACTTCACAATAAGGCTGATTTATAGTGCCTCTTTTTATTTTGTCGAAGTGACTATTCTATATACACTACTCAACTTTTATAATCGGTCACCCAGTTTTTTTGAAAATAACACGAATACTGAAAACTGGAAATCACCTGAACACATACCAATATCTTATTAAGATTATCAACAAGGTTTTAGTCCAATCAAGGCAGATTAGGTTTTATAAATCGCTAGCGATATTTGTTAAACGACGCCAGTTAAAATTTCAAATGAAAATATGAATTGTTAAAAAAATATATAATTCTTTGAAAAGTGACCGATTATAAAAGTTGAGTAGTGTATATTTATAAAATAACGAGTTTAACTGTTTGATTATTATTTTTGGTGGGTTTGTGATGGTTAATATGACGTGATTGATTTTTGACGGAGCATGGCTTTTTATCACAATGATTTTACCATATGGGTTGAGACTTCTTATTGACTTGTTCATTTATGGTAGCAGATAAGCAGGAATAATTTCGCTGTTAAATAGATTCGACAATGATACCAGTCCAGCAATTGATTGAACCACCCGATCACACTTGCTTCTCCCATCATCCTTTTAAGTCACGGTCTTAGTTCCCCGACTAGCAAACTATCAAATGGGGTCAGTTGTTACTATTTATTATTATGTTTATGGTCTGCGGCAAAATGTTAAAGGTAGATAAGTTAGAGTAGGAGCGGGAGTGGGGCTGGTAAGCAATTAATTTCGGGGTGGGGACCATGACGAAGTTTTCCTTAGGAACAAGTAATGTGTTGGAATGGACGAATAATTTTTGTTCTGAGGTCCGTTGATAAAATATTCAAGGCTTAATCAGTTTGAGATATGTTTTTGTTTTGGAGTTTGGGTGGGCGATTGGGGGAATGGAATCACATGACTGGTTAAGTTGGGATAGTGGACGTTGTCATCGATGGCAACAACTCGATGTGTAGGTACTTACGTGATATCCTGTGGCTTTAATTACTAGAGCCTAATGACAATAATAAGAGATTACAGAAAGAAAAGGCTACCATTAAAATCTGTATTACGTACAGGTTCTGTTAGTTCATAATTTGATAAAGCAATCACTACTTTGGGCTGTATTGCATTTATACTACAGTGTATTTTTTATTATTTATGTCTTATATGTCATTATATTGATTTCAGTAGTATGCCTTGTGGATACGTTACTTGTAAATTGATAAATCTTCCTTAATCAATTATAAAAAAGAAAGAAAAAAGCAAATAATGATGGTATATGGAATCGCATCATCTGATTTGCTTTCTATCCATCCATTAACTATAGGATACTTACTTGAGATATAATTAAATACTATATATCCTTATTTAGCACATGCAATTAAATCGGGTTCTATGGCTATTGTATACATCATCTCATCTGCCAATGAGGCTGTCGTCTCATTTCTATTTTTATGACTTGCGTCACAACCTCACGGCAATGTTCGAGCATGTTTTTGTCTGGGTAAATCAGACAGAAACTGTTAGTATATTATTTCAGTAAACTAATAATTCACTGATTATTTCAAATACTATGTCTATTATTTGTTAGACATCAAAACTAAAGGGTAAAAACAATCTGCTATTATATATATATATATTTTTTAATTGTTGATAATTAACGTTTCACCATGTTTAATTATAACTGAATTATAATTATGCGGTAATCATTCATGCTTGATTGGACATGTGCGGTTAGAATGCGTCATTCGGTTCTCAAAACACTTGTCGAGAAGTTTTATTACCCCTAAAGCCGCTCTGGCGGCAATACATTATAAACTAAAAGTAATAAAAGTGATTTTAGCTAGGTTAAACAGTGCATTTGACCACTTACCATGTTTTATTATTTCAACTTCTAGAGTGTTCTTAAATACATGAAACTGTCTATTTAAGTATAAATAGTTAAATATGAAGAAACGAAAAGTGCGTGCCATTTTTTAGGAATAGTTGAAATTTACATGTAAAATTTCCATAAATTTGACATAGTTTTAGCCAACTTGGCGATCTTGGGCGACCTACACAAATCTTAGAGGGTCGATCGATTCCACATATATTGTGATCAATTGTCATAAGACTGTTTCAAATCTAGAGTATTAGTTTATGAATATGCTGATGGATAGATAGATTGTGTTTTATGGCGAAACTGTCCCTCAAGATGCACAATAGGGCCTGTATCACTCTACTGGCTTGAATAATCTAAGGCCTACTGGAAACCTTTTTTTTTTAAATCAAGGGCTATAACTCTTATGTGTCTAGTCAGATGCAACTGGTTTTGAACTTGTTCAAGCTTCTATTAATATGAATATATTGACTAAATTTAGTAAAGATCGAATGAAAGATATGTTCACGAGGCAGATATAGGACATTGTAATTAAATCAAGGGCAATTACTATCGTGTTTATTATACGATATACGTAGATTTCAGTATCATGTGTGGTACACGCTTTCGTTAATATAAAGACTGTGACCAAGTTTGGTAAATACCGGATGCACAGTGAGGAGGCTATATTAAGAGTTCACAGGGAAATGTATAGGATTTCCATTAAATCAAGGGCAATAACTCTGAATTTATTTTATTAACCGATATGGGTTGTTTTCAAACTTGTCTGAGCCTTCATTAATATAAAGACTCTGGTCAAGTTCGGTAAGGATCGGATGCAAATTGAAAGGGATAGAGTTCACAATGCAAAATATAGGATTTTCCATTAAATCAAGTGCAATAACGTTTGCGTTGATTAACCGATATGGGTGGTTTTCAAACTTGTCCAAGCTTCCATTAATATAAAGACTCTGACCAAGTTTGGTAAACATCGGATGCAAAATAAAGGGACTACTAGTGTTCAGAAAGCAAAATATAGGATTTTCCATTAAATCAAGGGCAATAACTCTGGTATTTATTATCCAGTATGGATGGTTTTCGAACTAGTCTGACCGTTCATTAATATAAAGACTCTGACCAAGTTCGATAAATATCGGATACACAGTGAAGGTGCTAGTGTGTTCACAAGGCTGACTATTTGATTGTTTATTAATTCAAGGGAAATAACTGGTGTATCGAGCTCTCATGGTTATGAAGACACTGACCAAGTTTGGTAAAGATCGGCTATATAATGAAGTTGCTAGAGTGTTAACAACAAAAGGCCAAGGCTAAATGGCGGACAATCTGTTACAACGGCTTTAAATATGCTACAATGGTAGGAAGTCACAAGTGTTATGGACCTACTATGCATATTAAATTAGAAGCCAGTTACTTGTGGGCAAGTTTTTGCCCACAAAATATTGCCTCCAATAGTCAAGGAAGGAGAGAATAAGGAAAATAATAAACATATTAAATACTTTGATGAAAGTGTCAAAATGGTAAAGCAACTATTAAGTAACGAACAAATTTCTATGTACATTTTATAGACATGCATTCGGTAATCAGTTGTCAGTGGCGTAACCTAGAAAACGCCTTCTGCTGCAGGGACAAATAACTTAACAAGAGACACTACCCTATGATTCAATCTGTGTCTGTTCCACACATTGAAAAGGCTGTTGTATTTACTAAAACATACATATACAAATTTATAGGTGGAAAAAAGAACTGAAATTGACTATAAGTAAATAACGGGTAAAAGTGGCCATAATTTTGATAAAAAAACACAAAAAAACAAAGTTAAAATGCCGCAGCAGTTTCATGATTTCGAAATACATGTTTACAAACAAAACATTAAATATATTTGGAAGTACAGTGCCCGAATTCACCAAACATTACTGAGAAAATTAATAGGCTTAATACTCCATAATATATTTTTGAAAATGGACATACAAACACTTTTTTTAAAATATGCATCGATATCAAAATAAACATCCTAACAAAATGCAACTCGGTTTAAACATTTGTCATTATAAATGAAAACTAGGATAATCTGGAGCTTAACACATGCTATGAATAAAACTCAGATAATCTGGAGCTTGACACTTGTTATGAATGAACGGATATTGATCAGAACCTGATCAAACACGGGCTTTTTAATTTGGATGACGTCATGACGTCACATCGGTCATTTTGGATTACGTCACACTGATTGATTTCATATTCTAACACGACCTGCACAGTCTTTCATATACACAAAGAAGAGAGATAACTGTATGTTTTTCTACGATAAAAAACTGTTCTATTAATTCCCCGGGTATATTTCATCAGTTAAAAGCGCCACGTTACATGACGTCACTTGGTAAATATACGTCACGAAGACAAACTCAACATTAATTGTAATGAAATGTTAATTACAACAAACTTGCCATGGTCCCAAACCTTTCACCCCCGATATACATCAGTAAATATAAAATTACTAAGCATCTGGAACAAGCCGAGAACGATTGACGTCATACAACGCAAGCTATGTGACTTAATTGTTTTTCACGTGACTACTAGCCTATTTAAACATATTGTACCGCGGTGAACTTTGCATACGGCGGCGCCCAATTGAACAGCCTGTAAACGTAGAAGCCTGATAAACTTGACCTTCGAGATAATGTATAGTGCCCCCACAATAGCGTAAACAATGGGGTTATTGTTGTGTTAGAATCGAAATAATAAATACGCACCTGTATGTTATCGGTGAATAAAATACAGTTAGGAGTTCGGATGCGTAGTAATTAAATCACGAATGCCTAACGCACTCCTGATTTAATTATTCGCATCCGATCGATTAACTGTATTTTATTCACCGATATTCATTATTTCTTAAGTAAAACAACTCGTCATGATGTAGAGACACATCTTAACGTTCTGGCACAACTTGGCTATGGACTCTACAATCTTTGAAAGTTTTGATCAAATCTGATCTTAAATATAGAACATATAACTATAACAAGATTTCTATATATACAATATTCCAGCAAAATAACAATACAGTGGTGTCTTAACATGTTTCTTTATTTCGTCTTATCATTAATAATAATTCACTGACATAGTCAATCACTAAAAACCTTTCGAAATAGTTGTTGCTATATACAATTATACATAACAAAGCAATACTCGTTTGTTTTGACGTTCTGTACGGGAGATATAACGATAACAAGATTTCTATATATAATATATTCCAACAGAATAACAATCCAGTGGTGTCTAAACATCTTTCTTTATTTCATCTTATAATAATTCACTGACATCGTGAATCACTGTTTTGAATAGTTGTTGCTATATACATTAATACATAATAAATATATTGAAACACGTCTTCGACTGGAAATCTCGTTTAATTTGGGTTAACTGAATCGGCTCTTTGCGCGAATATAACACGTGATGTCACATCGTGTTTCTCCCTTGATGAGAAAACCTTGCAAAACTCGCTTGAAAAAAAAAATCGCCCACTACTCATACATGTGATTTTCGTAGAGTTTCTCGACCTGTTTATTTGCATTATAGTTATTTTCAGCATCCAATACGTTCGTCTAGCATAGATCAACATACATGCCTCAGTTTATCAGAAAATATGTAGGTTATCCGCCAGATGTCGATGAGGAGGCGCCAAAAGCAATGGCTATGAATGCAAGTTGAAAATCAACCTTGCATTATAATTAGATTAAACTATAACTAATTCCTTTCCAACAGTATCAATAACGACATCTTCCTCAAACAATACCAAGGTATACCCTTTATAATAATCCCCTGGGGGTATATTTAGTTTGAATCTTAAAGTTAGTTGTTTTTGATCAATGCTGACTTCATCACTTTAATAACTTAAAATATATCATTCCGAAAAGAGTTGTTTAAAATTACCCACGTTTAGTAAAGTTCCAGTGTTTTTATCATTTTGTTTGTAAGACTAATTAATAACATCTCTGAATATTCTTATAATATGACTATAACTATATTCAGCTTCTGGAAAATAAATTCCATTTCCAACTTCCAGTCTAGCTGATTGTAAATAGCAAGTAGTATTAGCAGCATTTACCTTATAGGTTAACTATTTTTGAACTTATTGGTTGTCCCGTTTTGTCACATAAGCCAGTGATACCTCATAGTGCACACGCTCAGAGCTCCGCCCTTTTTAAAGACAGGTAAGTGTCACGAGACCTTTGTCGTCATTGGTACACATCGATTAGCGGCTCTGCATTAAGTCTTATAGCATTGTCTATGTAGGATTACGTTTTATGGTACGTGTTAAAAATGACGTGTGACAAGTGCATACAAAAGGACAATATAATAATATAATAATATCAGTTTATTTCGTGTTCAAAATCAGGTTAATCATTAAGATTCGAAGTGTGGGTGGACCGCTGCCGACGAAAATCGTCCGCCTCGTCAAAAAAGTGGGAACCTTCGAAAGACGCGCGAGTTTGTATTATCATTTTGAGTTGGATTCGTCCTTTGGTTTCTTGTTCGTTGAATATGGAGAACAGATGGCCATTCCGATTAAAAACAAAACAGTGGTACCAATAACATTTGCTTACAAAAATGAGAAGTGCCTAACCCCGCCGTCTCCGAGCAAGTTTTATTCGCCGATTCAACGGCGTTGAGGAGTAAATTAATAAATGCGATAGCATAAAGGCTTTATTTCTATTATCTTAGCACTTCATCGGGTATACGAATGCTAACTTGTAGAAAGGTATATAGTCTTAAATATGTATATACAACGTGATTGTTTAGCTGTTGAATTCGAAGCATGCGTCTTTACGTGAATCAGTCAAGAACTGACGGCGCTAATATAATGTAGCCGTCTTTCTCAAAAGATTGCTAAAAACGGTTCAGCATATAAATTTAAATGAATCCGGTTAAAGAAACACTGTGTCTTTGTTCAATATATATTTTGCAGGTTTATTTATTTTTAACTACATACCTCTCCTGCCAATAGTGTTATAGATCTATATCTATTTATATATCGCCGTTCGTCTAAATAATTATATCCGTCTCTGGATTAAAAAAATATGACAAAATGTTTCATGGATATCGATTACAAGGCAGAAAATGGATAGTGTTACGAGCTAAAATATAGTTATAATATAATGTTGTTTCGATTTCTACATGTACATAATACATAATATCGTGCTCATAATACATTTGGCTTTACTTATTTAGATCGTAGTATGTTTATCTCTTTATGCGCGATAATCAAGTTTCCCACGCATCATATATCCGTCTTGTGCAGTACACGGCTCGCCGCGGCGGTATTACATCACTCACGGAATTGCAATAAACAGGAAATGTGTCATAAAAATGTTTCCCTAAATGGTGCGTGCTTTTATCATATACAGACGTAAGTACCCTAATTAGGCTGTACTTTAATAGGGCACCGCAATAGTTGACTAGTCGGTGTGTGGTATATTGTTAGTTGGGGCCACGTGGAGAGCGTGCGTGTCATACTGCAAATCCAAATCTAATAAGTGCCACTCCTCGAGTGTTTTGTTCACCAGGTGGCGGGGACTTATGGCATATATATACTCCCTGGTACTATATAAATTAGATGCTGTGTCATTTATTATGTTTTTCTTAGTTGTTTTTTTTTATCAATTAATGCAAAAAATAAACACGTACTAAATATGTTTTTTCAATGTCTGCTTTCGGCAAAAGTTAGGTCCTTATTATCTGACGCTCGTATTAATGTACAAGTATTAGACCATGTCCATGCATTCGGAATATACTGCATTTCGCGTTTAGTGTACAACTTTAATAAGCGGTCAAACAGGTTTTTTGAAAATAATTCGAAAATAATACGAATACTAAAAACTGGAAATCACCGAAACACATACCAATATAAGTTTTACAACTATGTAATCTGGAAAAAAAAAGATTTCAGATTACATTGTTAATAAAATGATTTCAGATTACATTGTTAATAAACTTAATAAAATATTGGTATGTGTTTCGGTGATTTCCAGCTTTTAGTATTAGTGTTATTTTCAAAAAACCTGGATTACCGATTCAAAAAAAGTGAGTACTGTGTATGTACCAAAATATGCTGTGTTACCTGAGTTTCCGATAAAAACGGTTTAATTCCGACATTGTTATACACTCTATACTGTTTTTGTGTGCTTTCCTTATGTATTAATGACGTCACTTCCGGTTATACGAGGAAGAGTTTCCACCCTTAGATGTTTTTTACGATTTTTTAGCAGTGCCCGTTCGCCTTTTCGATTTTTATCTGTAAACACATATTTTCACTAAACATAGATCAATAGCATAGTGAACATCGTATTTATAATGATATTTAATAATTAAAAACATATCAACAGCGGATTTGTTGATTTAGGACAATGTTCATCTTTAAGCGTGTCCAAAACATGAGGGTTTTGTGTTTGAGAAGACCCTTTGTCTGCCCTTTGCAAATACACGAAAACATGTTTGGATTTTTAACACCAGCCGTTATTCTAAATACGAAATCAATTTCTTCAGAACTTCCCTTTTCTCGTATCATTTCACGAAGATAAGACCACATTGTTGATGTCATATGATTTGCCATTACATAGCGTAAACATTCAGAATTAAATATCAATTTAGGTATCCATTAAATTAATTATTTATTAATAATTACTCTCCCATCATGAACACCAGCCGCTTTGGAAATTAGCACATCATCAGCCGTCAGTTGCAAGTTGATCTGAATTTGACCTGGAGGCAGCATGTTTGTTTCCAAACCTTCAAAGAAGGTATATGTGTTAAGTGGAGTTATAGAGTTAACTATTTTATTAGTTTTGATTAAAGCATTAGGAGCCGCAAATCCTAAATTATAATTAGCTTGATCAGCTAGAGATTTTACCACAGCCGTGGCGAAATAAAAGTATTCATTTGTTCCGATTGTTTTTGCATAATCGTCAAACATGTCAAGCACACTTTTAACGTTAACAAATCTATGAAGATTATTTCCATCATAAACTGTTTTTCCGTTTTGTTTGACTTGCATTTGATCAATTAATGAAGCTGCATCGTTAATTAACATCATAGTCATCTGTGTCTATAAAAGCAGCCCATTCAGCAAGCTTGTTCACTTGAAAACTGATTTCAAAATATGCGTTATACCAATCAAAGCTAAAACCTCTGTCATGAATTGTAAATTGATAGCCACTTATAATTTGTCTAGTAGTATTTCCAGGTCTAGTTATTGAGGTATCTATCTGAATAGGTACAAGTTCATATATTATATTTATTACTTCGAAACATCTATATATTATTGGTTAGATTATTCTTTGATTAATTAATCTCTTAATTCTTGTAGGAATATTTTTAGTTCCTCTTCCGGATAGTAATCTGTTATGTTTTACATTTACATTTTCTTCAGTTTTATATACAACTTCTGCCATAGCTTTCTTTTTACTTTGTAAGTTCTTTTAAAATTATTTCAACTTTTGGTTTAGATTTAATAACTGAAACTAATTTATCAGCAGCCATTTTTCCTACTTCATCTCCAAGTTTGTTTAGAACCACCCTCTATCATTTGTTTACTAGCAGTTTCTTTCTTACTTGCCTGCTGTTTTTACAGACTCACTGAATATTGTTGATCCAACGTTTGAAACAAAATCAAACATACCAGCTCCCCTTAATTTTTATCTACTTGAGTATAGATTCCCATACTAGTGTCATAAACGTTTTTTAAACGTACCATATATAATAAATATTAAATTAATTCTTTTACAAAGTCGGAATGATGTGTGGACCCCAATAAGATTACTAATTTTACCGGAGAAATCGGTTATGTAAATATTAATACTGTTAATGATTGTTTTGTTTACAGCTCTTATCGGTTCATCTTTAAAAGGTCAGCTGTACTTATTTCATAAATAACATCCCCGTATGATCCATCAACAATATAATTACTTTATCAAATCACAGTGATCATATAAATTATTAATAGTATGTGTTATGTTTGGGACTACTGTCCCAAATTTAGTTTCTCTAATAACTGCATCTTTGTCAAACCAAATTATTGTGTGAAAGTTTAATTCTCTTAAACATTTGAAACTTGATCATTTAAATTCAATTCTTATAGGAACAAATGACTCAACAGGGAAATCACCGTTTACAGTCAATGTTTCTTTTATATAGTTATCGATATCAGCATAACTGTAATTTCCTTTTTTGAAAATAATTTCTTTCCTTTCTTTTCCGTTGTGATACCCTATCACATTGTTATTAAAATCCTCGCGATTATTGTAGCATAGTTAAGTCATAGAATAAATATTATCAAAATGATATGTAGGGTCCTATAGAAACCACAGCATCCGAACTCAATGGCATCGTAGGTCCGCACTGTACTGCAAACAAGGACTTGAAACTACAATGAAAGAGACAAAAATCAACAGAAAGGATGGTGAAGACAGGGTTACCGACTTGGAACGGTCAGTAGGCAATAAGGCGTACTTGTTAGCTTGAATCGATTTTATATGCGCACAATCATCTCTATTACCCTGTATTTAGGGCCCCAATAGACAAGACAGTGTAAACAAAACTACATCCCATCAAAAGGAAATCTCTAACAATAAAGTCAACATGCAGAGAAACCAACTAAAGATATACATACTAAATAATAAACATCTCAGGATGTATCCAGAATCGTACTGAACAACCATAGTAGTTGCAGCTAAAGAAAAAAACAATCTAGGGTACGACCAGAAAACCCCTTAGTTGGGGTTTCAGTAGGTACAATCATAGAGTCCCAAGAGGTAGTCCAGTCGTCGCACAAGTGAAAAGTGAAGCGTAATGACTGGCTGTAGAGGGGTCAATCACTAAACATGCAGTGCGCTGTAAAACCAAGGGGTTATATCCTTTTCTGACGAACTTTCTAATTACATTTGTAAAGCGGTCAGAAAACTCGTCAGACCCCTTTAACTTTCGAAGTTTATAGACCACGTCTCCATAAAATGAGGGTTGTGATATGCCTAATCGCAGAAGTGTTTTAAAGAAGGATAGAAATATCGGACAGGGAACGCAGCATTCAAGGACGACTGTCAACCACAAAACACAAAAAAAAACACGCAAACAGACAAACGAAAAGGCAAAATTAATAAAAAATGCAAACGACATCACAAACACAAAAGGGTTGACAATAGGGCTTCCGCCTTGGAACGGTCAGTGGCAAAGTAGGCCATTGGGGGTTTAAACCGGTTCTAGGGTGAGGTTGGTGTTGTACTTTTCCAGCAGGCCCTCGTTGCGGCGGTAGAATTTAGAGAAAGATCTACGTAGTTTGTGATAACGAAAACCCTGCTGAAGAAGTTTACTTGTAATAACTTGATTACGATCATTGAAGTCTATAACATCATTACACGCTCTAGCAAATCGAATGAGCTGGGAGATATACACCCCATATGAGGTAGCACGAGGTACATCTCCATCAAGGTGTGGATAGTTAACGATGTTAAAATTGAAATCATCTCTCTTATTATAGATTTTAGTATGAATACAATCATTTGAAATCGAGAGATGAAGATCGAGAAATGCTGCTACAGTATCCGAACTGTTGGTTTTATTCAACGTGAGCTCTAGCGGATAAATGTTAGTAACCATATGAGCAAAGAACGGATTATCAATATTGAGTATGTCATCAAGATACCGAGAAGTATTATTAAAGGCATCAATAATTTCATCCTGGCTAGCAGGTGACAATCTCAACATAAAATCTCTTTCATAGCAGTACAAAAACAAATCTGCAACAAGTGGCGCACAGTTAGTACCCATAGGAATACCAACAACCTGGCGGTAAATAGTTTTACCGTATCTTATAAAGATGTTATCCAGAAGAAAAGCCCAATCATATATTGTTTGTTTTTGCCTAATATAAGTGGTCTGTCGAATACAGTTGTAAAATTACTCGGTATGTTAGAGTTATTAGTTAATGCAGCTCTTTCTGATGATAATACAATGTGTTTTTGTTCCATTTAATATAGGTTAGATTAAATTAAATACTCAAGTAGCTTTAGCAACATCAATTCCATATAATATAGGTTAGATAAAATGTATCACCTTTGTCAAACATGTTAAAACTTGATTTATTTAAAATCGACAACTTGGGTAGTGTTAGTTTTTTCATGATTTGGTAAAAATCAAAATATGCGTTGTTTTTTATAATATAATTCGCATTTTCCTTTTAGTATTCGTTATTTACCTTCTATTTTTGGATAAGATAACTCAGGATGATGGACGAAAACAAAAAAAGTACATCTCCTCCTTTATAAGTAAAGTCTAAGTCAAATGTATAGCTCCCATATTTTTTAATGGTAGCTCTCCTAATTGTATCAAAAGCAAACTATAGTTCAGTGTGTATAAATGTATTTGTTACAAAAGAAAACGGTTCAAAAAAGCGCTGATGAATGGTTCTTTGAAGTGGTTTTGTGTTGTGTAGGATGCAAAACCAAAGTCATCTAGAATAATACTTATTCCAACTATTGTTTATTCAAAAATTTGAATCTGACTTGCTTTGTCTACTTTTACTTCCAACTCATCAATTATCCCACGAAGAGCTGTGTGGTGACTATCAGACTTTTGATTATGATTTTTAGGAAGAGTTATTTCATTATCAAACGTTGTGTTCCTATCATCCAGGGCAGCTCTCATTTGTTTTGAAGCATCAGCAATATCTAGTTTTTATTGTTGTGAACCATTTTGTTCAAAGTAGTCTTCAGTGTTTTTGCTGTCAACAATATTCACCTAACTTTTATAGAGCTCGCTATCTTTTATTTCATCTTTTAAACCATTTTGAATATCAATCAATTTCTCGCGGTGTGTCTGTAATTGACTTTGTATTTGACTTATTTTGTCATCAACACCTGTTATCTATAATCCTTCTTATTCTTCTTAAAGTAAATTGTTTTGTTGCTACATCATCTACATCTGCTGGATTGCCAACATGTATAATTCTATTTTTATCCATGTTAAGATCACTTCTTAAAACGTTTCCCTGGTTCTTACCTTGTGAGTTCAATTAACAAGATGCTTTTGTTTTACATACTCAGACAGCACAATACAAAAATGTGTAATATTAACACTGCCTGAACTTCCAAGATCATTAAAAATGTCCATTATAATATATATTATATTAAATTTCCTCCAGGAAGTTTATTTTGATCAACTTCATCGGGCGGACAAGTCGCCATGAAGTTGCGCTTCGGTAACGGCGGGGATTCCTTTATTTACACTGTCCTGTTTTAATGGGATGACAGTAGGGTAAGTGTGAGGTTTTGGTGCATCCTAGAACCGGTTTAAACCCACAGTGGCCTACTTTGCCACTGACCATTCCAAGGCGGTAGCCCTATTGTCAACCCTTTTGTGTTTGTTATGTCGTTTGCATTTAGTATTACGTTTGCCTTCTTCTTTGTCTGTTTGCGTGTTTGTTTCTATGTTTTGTGGTTGACTGTCCTCCTTGCATGCTACTTTCCTTGTCCGATATTTTTATATTTCTTTGTTATATATTGCCGATGCAGTTACGCTTCACTAAATTCGAGCGATCCAAATACTGAAAATCATACTGTTTGTCAGTTGCTTTTTTTACTGATATTTGCTAACATCTTGTTCGTTAGAAAGCATACCCAGTTCACGATTAACTCGAGTTGCGAGAAAATATAATGGGAACATTTGAAGCGAATGCCTTTGGGAGTCTTGTAATAAGATTGTGATAAATAAATTACGCAACAATTTTTATGTCTGCCTTGGATGAAATAATTGATAATATCGTTTTGATTACCTCACAATCAAAAAATACTATCATTTGAGTATCGGAGTCTAAATCATTCACAGGGATATCTTTTTCATTTGAACATTCTAATATGTCTCCGACTGGAATTTTATTCCTTTTTACTATTTCTTCAAGTTTTTGTGACAAGACCTTGTACTTTGACTGTTCCAAATTTTTGGAAAATAAATAAATGTTGTCGTAATATACTAAAAGGTTTTAACTACATGTGAACTATTTTGTTTGTCTTTCCAGAACCTGAAGTACCACATATAAGCATTCTAAAACAAGTGTCTGGCATAAAGTTCCATATCAGTTTGAAATTACCGTTTTTCTGTCTTCATGTCATAATTTGGAATTTCCATTGTAATAATACTTGGATGATACTTAATACAACGTAACTTATCTTAACTTGTGTTATATTATCTAACCTTATAGTATACATGTCTTTGTTAGAGTGGAAAGAATTAGCAGATAAAATGCTAATATCAAATAATCTTGTAAAAGAATACGAAAATATAATTATTCAGAAAAGACTGGAAAGAGGGGCTAGTAGCGATTTGTAGAACAATATATTTAAACCGGTAACTAACGCAGATAAAAGAGCAGTCAGAACAATTAACTAAGCAGCTGTCTACTCTTCCAGAAATAAGCCAACAATTAATAAAGAGGCTCTACCTATATATTTTTGTCCACCAATTGATATAATTATAAGGAGGACTATGAAAAGGTAAATTGCAATAATTTCACCCCATGTAATATGCGTTTTGCTTGGGTAAAACAGGATTGAAAAGATCGGATTTTGAAATTGTATTCGTAATTGTTTTAGACAAGCCGATAGCGGAGATTTTCAGATCTTATTTGTTTACAATCGGAACTTCCTCGTCGGATTGGCGAAGAGTTCCGATCGATTCGTTTACTATCGGAACTGCCGTTTCGTTCAACTGAATCGCATTGCGCATGTCCGAGAAAATCGTAAAAACTCGTAGTTCTCCGGCAGGAATAAACGGCAGGCAGCTTTTTATTCAAGATATTGTTTTGATCATCAATAAAAATTTACAGAATTGGAATACGAACCATGTTTCTTCTTAGAATACTCATAAAATAGCTTTGTATACATATAAATGCAGTAATATTGAGTATTTAATACTTGTAACATTAAAAATCGCGTAGATATAGGTAGTGTCTCTTTAAAGTCTTCCTATAACCATAGTCGAGGAAGTATAAGAAAGGCAAGCGCACAAGGGAATGCATCCTAATTTATTTTACGAAGAGCCTGGTTAAACACCTGATGATATGCATGAAGAAGAGCCCGCTGCGAGACCTAAGGAACCCAAACAAACGTATGATGTTGACTTAGATGCTGACATGAATGAAAAAGTACCGGAAAAGTATGGTTTGCCAATCAACTCAAAAATACCATGCCTTGTGGACGGAGGTTCTGACTACAACGAATCTATTGAAAAGGCTGATGAGGCATCCAAGAACAACTCTATAGATATAAGAGACTTAAACACGAGAAAAAACAGCCGTAGCATAAAAAATTTCAAAAAAAGATATGACAAAGCAGACAATGAACAAACTACAAAACAAATTAAAAACTACTTAGATGACCATGAATTCCGCGAAGAAGTAGTAAGCCGGTTTAAAAAGAAGCGTGATAATCTGTCTAATGAAATAGAGGCTGTTGATTTTGACAGACAAATGTTGCCCGAACGAGATCGAACTGCCCGTGAAACTGCAAGTAAAACTACTGGCAAATGGATACAGCAAAAAAATACATTCCTACAAAGTCACCAAAGTCGGCCACTATGGTATGTTACAAATTGATTTGCTTGAACTTAACGGCCATCACAAACTAATTGCTAGACAAGGAGAAACAGTTGTATTAAATCAGAAAGTAGAAAGTGATTTTATAGATTTAATAACAAAGCGTTACAATAATAGAAAAACATACTGAAAGCTGTCTCAAAACGCTTTCAAGAAACTGACAAAATTATCTGGTTTTCAAATTCATAAAGTTCTTCAAAGTTTAAGAAGATTTTAGGAGGTTGCGCCGAATATTCAATAGCCCTGATGGTTTGGTTAATGATCCTGAGCTGGTATGTGGAAATATTGCATCAAGAAATATTAGTCCATAGTTAATAAATATATGGTATAATCGATGAGTTATTAAAAATAGGTCAAATATCAGCCGGGGAACATGAACATATACTTTTTAAATATTTTAATTAATCTAATTATTATTATAATGAAAGAAATTAAAAGCAACGCAGAATTAATTAATTAGTTGACTCGACAAGCAGCAGCATACAGACTTTAGTTATAAATTATGTGGTAGTATTAACACAGGGTTGCAGGTTACAAGCGGAATAATTGGTTGTACTTTTGCATTGGCATTGGTTCCAGCAATTCCTGTTTTATAGCTGTTGTTGGAGCATTTCCCCCAATAATCGCAGTCCTGATGAGTAAAACCAAAATAGCAAAGAAACAGGTTTTGTTGAAAACACTCCATAGAAGTTTTAAAAACTTCTTTCGTATGTACAAACGCTGCGAAATCAGACGAAGAGGTAATCACATTGTCTTTCACTAAAATACTACAAATCCAACATATAGGGTCCTATAGAAACCACAGCGTCCGAACGCAATGACATCCTAGGTCCGCACTGTACTGCAAACAAGGACTTGAAACAACAATGAAAGAGACAAAAAACAACAGAAAGGATGGTGAAGACAGGGTTACCGACTTGGAACGGTCAGTAGGCAATAAGGCCTACTGGTTAGCTTGAATCGATTTTATATGCGCAAAATCCTCGCTACTATCCTGTCTTCAGCGCCCAAATAGACGAGACAGTGTACAATTGTACTGAACAACCATAGTAGTAGCAGCTAAAAGGAAAACCAATCTAGGGTACGACCAGAAAACCCGAGGGACGAAAGCTCATGCACCCACTCCCTTAGTTGTGGTTTCAGTAGGTACAATCATAGAGTCCTATAAGGTAGTCCAATCATCGCACAAGTGAAAAGTGAAGCGTAATGACTGACTGTAGAGGGGTCAATCACTAAACATGCAGTGCGCTGTAAAACCAAAGGGTTATATCCATTGCTGACGAACTTCCTGATTAAATTTGTAGAGCGGTCAGGAAACCCGTCAGACCCCATTAACTTTCGAAGTTTATAGACAACATCTCCATAAAATGAGGGTTGTGATATGCCGAATTGCAGAAGTGTTTTAAGGTTGGTGTTGTACTTTTCCAGCATGCCTTCGTTGCGGCGGTATAATATACTTTGCCACTGACTGTTCCAAGGCGGTAGCCCTATTGTCAACCCTTTTGTGTTTGTGATGTCGTTTGCAATAATATTACTGTTTGCCTTCTTGTTTGTCTGTTTGCGTGTTTATTTCTGTGCTTTGTGGTTGACTGTCCTTCTTGAATGCTACTTTCACTGTCCTATTTTTTCAAATTTCTATGTAATATTATAATGAATCAATTAGAAAAAGAAATCAAAATTTTTAAAGGAGATTTCATGACACAAACTTTATTGATTAGTTTTGAACATATTAGCAGAATTGATAAAGAACTAATAGTTTTTGCAAACTTGAAGGATTTTGCCTAAAGAATTATATCCAAGGCCCAAAAGATAGAACTGCCGCGGAAAATAAGAAAAAAGGATATAAAAATCTTATTAATGTGATAAAACAATCTCATTAGCAACTAATGGCATCATAAATGAAGATTATTTTATTTATCACTACGTCATTTTGTTAGAAAAGGAAATTGATATTATTATTTATACTGGTATATATATAATGAGTGTCAAAGAAATTGAAAAATCCCCGAAACAAAATAATAAGGTTTTCTCTGTAGGCATTGTAGTTGAAATAGAACCATTTTCTCAGCTTCACCAGACGCATAAAATAGTTAAAAAATTCCTTGAGATGGAATTGAAAAGAACGGGTGGTTTAAAATTAAGTATTGGTTTGAAAATTACTTTCGTTAAATCGACCGAAAACAAAGAAGCATGTGGCATAAATACATACCAAACAGCTTACTTTGCGTTTTCACAATATCTTATGTGAAAACAAGATTAAAAATGCTTTAGATGCAGCAATTAATGAAATTATATTTAGAATTTGGGGCTGTCTTTCTGCGGGTAGTGGCTGGGTAATTGAATCAGTAGATAGGCATTATAGAAACCAGTTTGAAGTATAAGCCTTTGAGAGGCAGCTCTTATTTAGAATTACCAAAAGAACTTTCTTAATCTAAATAAATCCTAATAAATATAAAAAAAAATAAAGAAGACAATGAATGCTTGCAGTGGTTCCATTAAGCATATAAATTTCCTGCTGCAAATAATCCAGAAAGAATAACAAAGTACTAAAAGCATAGTGGTGATCTTGATTAGAAGGGAATTACATTTCCTGTTACCATAAAGAAAATTCCAAAATAAGAAACAAACAAAATAATATATGTTTTAATATATTTTAATATGGAGATGATGGAGTATACCCTTTGTTTTTATCAAAATATAAAGCTGAAGAAGAATGTGATATGCTTTTAATTACCGAATAAGAAAAAATCATTACTTGTGGATTAAATATTTTAACCGGTTAATGTTTAGTCAATCAATAACAGAAAAAATCAGTTGTGACATACAGTGGACCAAGCGCTGGTAAAAAGTTTTAGAAAAAATGATAGAGAAAGAAAAATATTGAAGAAAAAAATCGAGTACATATTTTAAGAAAGATTTGATGATGATATTAGAAGAAAAAAATCAGAGCAGTTGAAAAATGCTATATTTGTGACAAACTTTACATGACCTGTTATAGGGCAGTTAGAAATCATTGCCATATAACTGGAAAGTTTAGAAGAAATGCCCATGATAACTGTAATCTTAATTTTAGACTGACTAGAAAGATACCCGTTATATTCCATAATTTGAGAGGTTATGATTTGCACTTCACAATGCAGCATATCGGAAAGTAAGAAAAAAACAACATTAAATGTCATACCAAGTAACATGGAAAGGTATATGGCTTTCATGTTGGGAAAAAAGTTGATGTTTATCGATAATTTCCAGTTTATATCCCAATAACTAGATAACTTAGTAAAGAGCATTCCATCGTTTCAATTTAATTCGCAAGAATACTCTGGTGACAAGTTGGAGCTAATAAACAGAAAAGGGTTTTCCTCATGGGATTATATGGATAGCTTAGAACGCTTCAAAAAAAAAACGACTGCCTGATAAAAAAAAAGAAGCTTTTATTCTCAATTAAATGACTTTAGATGCAGCAATTAATGAAATTATATTTAGAATTTTTGGCTGTCTTTCTGTGGGTAGTGGCTAGGTAATTGAATCAGTAGATAGGCATTATGCAACCAGGTTGAAGTATAAGCCTTTGTGAGGCAGCTCTCATTTAGAATTACCAAAAGAACTTTCTTATTCTAAATAAATCCTAATAAATATAAAAAATAAAGAATACAACGAATGCTTGCAGTGGTTCCATTTAGCATATAAATTTCCTGCTGCAAATAATCCCGAAAGAATAACAAAGTACTAAAAGCATAGTGTGATCTTGATTAGAAGGGAATTACATTTCCTGTTACCATAAAGCAAATTCCAAAATTAGAAACACCTCAGATGCAAATTATGAATATGCCAGAAAAATATGGAAGACATTTAAGATTAAGAACATGGGAGAATATCATGATCTGTATTTCAAAAGCGATGTAGTGCTGCTGGCTTTTGTTTTTGTTTTTGCTTGGGATGCCTGTTTGAAAATGACTGCAATTAAACTTGATTTAATTACTGATATTGATCATTACATGGCAATGTATCAACCATTGCCAACTGGTACCTTTATAGAAAGGAAAATCTAATCATATTGTTGAGTGTGATCTCGAAAGGATTTCTGTACAAAGTGGTGTAAGCAGAAAAAAGCAAATAAACATGCACATACTGCTTGAATGAAAACTATTTCAGAAATTGTTGAATTAGGTATTTTATTTTACGAATCAAATCCATCCATGCTTCCACGGCCTTCTACTTACAATTTACGACACTTTAAGAAGGGTATTCAGAATTTACATACTAAATTTGCTCTTGTTCCAGCAGACAAAGCTTCCAACAATATCATTATTGTCTGACGACTACATTATATCAACACTTTGAATGCTGAACTAGCGAGCACTTCTGCTTATCTAACTACACCTTTGCTGGAGACGGACATTGTTTCCCAGCGTGTGACCTTTATGGAGACTATAAAAGTTTCTGTAATTAGTAAGCAGACGAATATCTCTACAATGTACTGGATACCCAAACTTCACACAATTCCTTACAGAGCACGTTTTATCGCTAATTCTAGTTCATGTACCACGACCAATATATCAAAACTATTGACTTCCTGACTTTCCGCGATTAAAGAACATATTGTAAAATATTGCGGAAAGGCCTTCGCGAACTCAGAAATCAATCTGTTTTGGTCGATCAAAAACTACGGTGTAAGCATTTTCATGCCTCTTCACTAAGCACCTACGACTTTTCTACACTGTATACTACACTAACACATAATATTATCAAGAAAAATTGCTTCAGCTTATTCAGAAGACATTTGCCAGAGAAGGTACAACTTTTCTAGCCTGTAATAATGTCAGGGCTTTCTTTACTAACGCCCCCATTGATAAGTATAATTTGTGACTTGTACAAATGTTTGTAGAGACTTATCTGTTCTTCTGGATAACATCTTTATAAGATTATTATTATTATTATTATACCATATTTATATAGCACTCTTTTCATATTTAACATACGTTCAAAAGTGCTTTACAAGTAAAACAATAATACATTCACATACAGTCAAAACTAAAAAAAAGAACAATACATGTATTAACTCTAAGATATGAAGATATTAAGTGGTAAAATATAAAACAACATATAGATTATATTGCTAAGATAAAGTTAAGACATTATTATTATACTGACTAAAATTAAAATCCGTGTTTAAAAAATAGTACTGTCATAATAAGATGATAAAACAATGGTAATCATTTATGAAATAGTCCAGCTTAAAATACACATCATCCACTATATATCATTAAAAAGAAATGAGTTTTCAGTGATCTCTTAAAAGAGTCAAGTGTGTTGGAATTCCGG
This sequence comes from Cyrtodaria siliqua, assembly GCA_037043455.1. NCBI lineage: Eukaryota > Metazoa > Mollusca > Bivalvia > Adapedonta > Hiatellidae > Cyrtodaria > Cyrtodaria siliqua. Next base: position 31,051 of record JAWPHD010011986.1, read on the forward strand.
ATTCCCACTGGAAGCGCGTTCCACAACTTTGCCGAGATTTCCTAGTAATGATACGAGCTGCTGTATTTTGAACTGTTTGAAGTTTGTTCAAAATTGTCTTAGGTAGACCGCTAAGCAGGGAGTAACAATAGTCAAGTCTGGATGTAACAAGGGAATTTACAAGGGTTTTGGTTGCATCAATGGTTAGATATTGTCTAATGTGACCTATTTGTCGTAACTGGGCGTAACACGACCTACACACAGCATTCACCTGTTGTTCCATGTCCATTTTGGAATCGAGAAATGCTCCCAGATTTCTAACACATGATGATGGTTTTATCTCAGAGTCTCCAACTTTAATAGATATGTCAGATATACACTCCACATTGCGCTTGGAGCAAACCAATATAAGTTCTGTTTTGTCTGCATTTAGTTTTAGCATATTGTGGTGCATCCAGGAGATAATATCATTGAGACAGGCTTCAACTCGCCGTATAACTTCAACTTGATAAATTTTGTCTAAAGGTTCAAATGATAAGTATAGCTGAGAGTCATCAGAATAGAAATGATGATTTAGTCCATGGTTTCTACAAATTGCCCCTACAGGTTTGGTGTACATGATATAGTTTTTGGGCCCCAAGACCGATCCTTGTGGTACACTGTATTTCATAAGCACTGGATTGGATAGTTCGCCGTCAATGCACACAGTTTGATAACGATCACTTAGATAGGATGTCATCCATGCAAGTGGCTTACCGGCTATTCCAAATTCATGTTCAAGGCGATCGAGTAGTGTGCTATGATCTATGGTGTCAAATGCAGCAGAGAGATCCAGTAATACTAAGATAGTAACATTGTTCTGGTCTAAAGACTGGAAAATGTCACTCTGGACTTTGAGTAAAGCAGTTTCGGTAGAGTGACACTTTCTGTACGCCGACTGATGTTTCTCGTGAAGATCGTTAAGGGAAAAATGCTGTTCCAAACGTTTGTCGACTACCTTCTCTAACACCTTTGAGATAAATGGGAGATTGGACACAGGTCTGTAGTTTTTAAGAGTGTTTTGATCAAGGGTTGGCTTTTTTAATAGAGGTCTTATACGTGAACTTTTAAATGTCTTTGGTACGTATGCCGAGTGTAGAGATGAGTTGATGATCTTCGTCAGAACAGGTAAAAGTTCATCAAGACATGATTTCAACAACCATGTTGGTATTGGATCTAATTCACACGATTTATTCGGAGATTGTAGGATTATTCGTTCCACTTCCTTGGATGTAGCAGGAGTAAAATCTGTCAGATGATTTTCTAGTGGTACCTGAACCGAGTCAATATTCATGGAATTGGAACCAGAATGATTTCCTGAAGATAATGGTTTCTATTTTGTTTATGAAAAAGTCACTGAAATCCTGTGCCAGTTTCTTAGATGAATTGTTGGAGGGTAGTATGATATCATTTGAAGCGCCTAACAGATGTTTGGTTACCTTAAAGATACTTTTTTGGTCATGTCCACAGGATTCTATTTTGTTAGAGTAATAACTGACTCTAGCTTGTTTAAGTAGTTTATTAACCTTTGCACATTGGTTTCTGTAGATTTCGTGGTGAACTGTTAGTTTGGTTTTACGCCATTGTCGTTCCAGCTTACGTTTCCGGTGTTTAGCGTCATGTAATTCCTCATTAAACCAAGGACAAGATGGCCTGAGAATAATCGTCTTTGTACGTAACGGAGCATGCTTGTTGATAAGTGCTGACAGTTCATCCGTGTACACATTGACGAGATCATCAAGGTCTGTGCATTTTAAAGCATCGTGTAGAGTTTCTGATGTTTCGATATCGGTTTTAAAGGAATCAATGTTTATAGAGCGAATTTTTCTGAAAGATACAGTCTTGCTGATAAGATACGGTAAAACTATTTACCGCGAGGTTGTTTGTATTCCTACGGGTACTAACTGTGCGCCACTTGTTGCAGATTAGTTTTTGAACTGCTATGAAAGAGATTTTATGTTGAGTTTGTCACCTACTAGCCAGGGTGAAATTATTGATGCTTTTAATATTACTTCTCGGTATCTTGATGACATACTCAATATTGATAATCCGTTCTTTGCTTATATGGTTAATAACATTTATCCACCAGAGCTCACGGTGAATAGAGCCAACAGTTCGGATACAGTAGCAGCATTTCTCGATCTTCATCTCCCGATTTCAAATGATTGCATTCATACTGAAATCTACGATAAGAGAGATGATTTCAATTGTAACATCGTTAACTATCTACACCTGGATGGAGAGTGGCCTCGTGCTACCTCATACGGGGTGTATATCTCCCAGGTGATTCGATTTGCTAGAGCGTTAATGAGGTTATAGACTTCAATGATCGAAATCAAGTTATTACAAGTAAACTCCTTCAACAGGGTTTTCGTTATCACAACTACGTAGATATTTCTCTAATTCTACCGCCGCAACGAGAGCCTGCTGGAAAGTATAACACCACCTTAAAACACATCTGCGACTAGGCATATCACAACCCTCATTTTGTGAAGATGTGGTCTATAAACTTCGAATGTTAAGGGGTCTGACGGGTTTCCTGCCCGCTTTATAAATTTAATCAGGAAGTTCGTCAGCAATGGATATAATCCTTTGGTTTTACAGCGAACTGCATGTTTAGTGATTGACCCCTTTACAGTCAGTCATTGCGCTTCACTTTTCACTTGTGCGATGACTGGACTACCTCTTGAGACTCTATGATTGTACCTACTTAAACCCCAACTAAGGGAGGTGGGTGCATGAGCTCTCGTCCCTCGGGTTTTCTGGTCGTACCCTAGATTGGTTTTCTCTTTTGCTGCAACTACTATGGTTGTTCATTACGATTCTGGATACATCCTGAGATGTTTATTATTTTGTATGTGTTTCTTTAGTTAGTTTCTCTGGATGTGGACTTTATTGTTAGAGAATTCCTTTTGATGGAATGTAGTTTTTTTAACACTGTCTTGTCTATTTGGGCGCTGAAGACAGGATAGTAGCGAGGATTGTGCGCATATAAAATCGATTCAAGCTAACAAGTAGGCCTTATTGCCTACTGACCGTTCCAAGTCGGTAACCCTGTCTTCACCATCCTTTGTGTTGTTTTTTGTCTCTTTCATTGTATTATCAAGTACTTGTTTGCAGCACAGTGCAGACCTACGATACCATTGCGTTCGGACGCTGTGGTTTATATAGGACCTTATATCTCATTTTTTCTATAATACTTTCACAACCAAAAAGTCACATATGGATCTGCACACCAGGAATTAAATGTATTTTCTACCACTCTTTCAGAAAAAGAAAGCCCGTTAATCACAAGAATCCATTTAACCCAAGAAAGTATAACACAATTTCTGGAAGAATCACATAAATTAATTATTACGTGAGGGGTGTATGTTCATATGTTGCTGACAAGAAATGTGTTTCATTTTATTGCGAAATATATCATACGTATGTAAAGTGTATATTTGTTTCCTGGTTCCTATTTTCACATTATTGAGTCGTTCGTGTCTTGTGCTTTCTTTTACTTCTGGTTGGATGAGGACCATTGTGAAAATTTAACTATTTAAATAATACCCTCCCGCAAATCTGGCTGGATCTGTAAAAACACGTAGCTATAACAAATCATTCACATGTCTCTCTTGTGTACGAAAAAATAATTAAGGGACATCTTAAAGCTATAAAAGTCACACTGATTCATCTTTATACGTATTGGAACGTTTTCTTTCACATTTTTTCCCAATAAAATGATTAAGAATATTAAATGACAATGACTCTTGCAATCTCATCCCACTTGAACAAAAACATGAATGAGAATTTTATAAAAGAAAAGAGTATCCAAGGCAAAGTGGAAATATGCAAATCGCCGAACAAGATAAAAAAACATATTGCAGTCTCGGTTTGATTGAAATTTCTTATGGACGGTAGAGAACAGGTTTCCTACCATTTACATCCTCTAAACCCGGTTAAACTCATTATTTAACCCTTAACTCTCTAAGCTCGACTACAATAGCCCTTGCGTCCATTGTAAACCCAGATCAGACTGCGAGTCCATTATATATATATGTGTAGCGGGTTAAGGGTTAAAGTGTTAGTAGTACGAATATTTGAGTCATGCCAATGATGGTATGCATATGACGGAAAACATGGTGTTATGTTCATACCATTTCATGGCCAAAGGGTTATGTACCAAAATACTTTGAACTAAATGAGAAAACAGGGTGCGAAATAAACAACATTAAACCATAATATCAATAAGAGCATTCTATTAGTTCCCTTCGTGCACACTCGTCCTAATTATGAAAGCGGTAGCGGCATTGTTTTTTAAGGTCTCTCTTGTTTTTTCTATACCATCGACTACGCAGGCACTGTTTGGGATAGAAATATCCATACTTAATCATTCCAACTATATTGTAATTTTTCGGTTTTCATCTTGAACGCTTTAGATTATGATCAATAAAGCAATGTCAAATCTTTTGAAATGATCGTATAGTTAACATGTTTAAGATATATGACTTATTGTTTGAAATAAGGAGAGTGATTTTTTAAAGGAGGCATAGCAGGATTTTACTAAAAAAGATCTAAAATAGCGTTATCACTGTTCAATTCATGATAAAAATGTCATATCAACCATGCTACGGTATTCACACCTTGCCGTTCATGCCGAATAGAATACATCATAGTAGTAGTAAATCCGTATTAATGTATCACATGTTATTTCATACAAAAGTACACATATTTTGACACGAATAATAACATGTAATCAAAATTTGAATGAAATTAAACAGCAGCCATCTGGTCACAATTTACATAAATATTCTTTAAAAAAATTGATATTTTATTTCAATTTCAATTTCATTTTGAAATATATACAGATTTAGTAAAAACATTGGTTCTTTTTAATAAATTATGTTTATTTTTATCTTAATTTGTAAATATTTTTGATAAACTGTACCCTCACTTTCACATTAAGAAAGCTTATTTGACCTAAGAAAATAACAATTTTAAATTAAAAAAAAACACGTTTTCTTATTACACGTTCGTCAGTTAACATGGTTTTAAGCCTATCAACGTAATTCATGTTGATAAATGACGGACATAATTTATGAATCCAGTTATAAAAAGCAAGCAATCATTTCATATTTTTTAATGTGATCTTGCGTAAAATGCTTAAATTAACTGTGTAATGGAACACATTACTGTACAAACATGAATTCCCTGGCAAATAGTTTGTTTTTTATTAATGATTATTTTATATTAGGCCCATAGGCATATACAATATCATTTTTTATCATTATCAATATTAAAAGAGTAGGATTTATTAGAACAAAGACGGAGCAACTGAGAATCATCCTTTATTATTTGCGGTATAAATGACCATGGATGATTTTATGTACTTAATATAGCATTATAATTAATAATGAATTAAATTAAATATTAACATCAACATTTATTCATTATATCGGGCAATCTGAAACACGGCAGTTTATAATAATTTCCGACAGTCGGTATATTTGCGGACAATGAACATCGAAAAGATTGTCCGCTCTACTCAACAAATAATTCCATATTCCGGACAATCGATAATATTGGGGATTCAACATATAATTCCATATTCCGGACAATCGATAATATTGGGGATTCAACATATAATTCCATATTCCGGACAATCGATAATATTGGGGATTCAACATATAATTTCATTATCTGGATAATCGGAAAATGCATATATTAAAAAAGAGTATGATAATGGACCTTTGGAAACACCCGAGTACGACACATAGGAAATATTGCAGTCTCGGTTTGATTGAGACTGTTCATGAGCGGTAGTGAAATATGCTAGCTACCGCTCACGCCCTCTAGCCCGGGTTGAGCAGAACTCAATATTAATTAAATCAATAGTACAAAATGTTAACCATCCAGAAGATGGCATGCATATGGCGGTGGACATGGAGTATCTTTCTTCCCCATGTCGTACGGCGTATGGTCACAGTATCTAATAAAATAAAATGCCCCGAAGAGCGAAATAAACATAATGGAATTTAGTTGGGAGCAGCGGTTATGAAGCCTGCATATCACAAGTAACAGTCAAAAGACTAAATTAAAAAGCAGACAACATATCCTATAAGTGGTTAAACAATACACAGAGCCTTTAATCGGCCGGAGTAGTGGAACCACTGAATCGAAATTCAATAAGAAAACAAAAAAAATGAAAAAGTACCACCGATAATTAAATTTAGGTATCGGGATCAGCGATCTCCAAAGATCGAATGAATAACAGTACTGATTGCAAGCTTAAACCACATTTGACAACATCAGCATATTCCGGACAATCCACAATATTTTAAAACAGTCTTTGAATACATTTCAATCTGATAATCCGGAACTTTTAAGTATATATATTCAGGACAATCGGAAATATTGTCAAATACATTATTCGCTCGACATGTAGTAGGCTTTTTGGATGATCATTGAATATATTTGACTCCGAAAAATCAGAATTATGTTAGAAATTGCTGAGATTAGAAATGCTGTAATTTAAATTATACTTCGGATATCGGAAGCATATTAATAAATGAATGGTTATGTATCTTTTAATATGTATCGTTTTCAGTCAATGTAGTTGGGAAGGGTACCATCAGGTCATAATTACAGACTTTAAACAAAATACGATAAAGAATTTGGCGAATATCATTTCCCTCACATTGTAGGACTAATATGTTTGATGGGGAATATGAAAGGAGGCGATTAAATCCAGACTCTCTAAGATGTTCATGATACACATGCCTGGTAGGAAAGCCTAGTGTATGTTTTATTTAATACGTCTCAGGTGTACCCCATCTGATCTGTGATGGGCTCTGTTGAATGCATCTCTGATGATGGATGAATACCCATACTTGAAATTGGCCTAAAATCAAATTTAAACAACTGTTTGTTGTTTTGTTTATAAAATAAAAACTTCTAGTCAATGTTAAGGGAGGCATATTCCAGCGGATGTAACTTTAATATGCATTCGATTTCCGTCGAACACTACATCTGTGAAACTTAAAACCTTGTTTTCAGAGAGATTATTTGACATAAGAGAGCACAAAATGCCAAAGCGTATGCACAACTGAACAAGATAGTTGCATATTTTGATATCCTCGTATAAATTAAACAAGAACCTTTTTTTTTAAAAGGGTAATGATGTGTAGGCACTCTATTTGCTTTAGGGCTTTGTAATCTTTCATGCCGTTTCACATACGTCTTATTAGAAAAAACGTAATTTTCATCTTTGAGACTATTAATCTTATTGAAATAACTAAAGGCGGCACAATGACAGCTCACGGTGAGTATGCATAATTATTGTGCGACGTGATGACTATTAAATCACCAATTTGGCACATAGGAGTGGCCCATGTATTTCCATATGCATTTTCATGTTTACTCTAAATTTGTCAAAATATGTCATTCCAGACTGGTGAGTATTAGCTGCCAATGAAGCTTCAGTGAGTATTTCTATTTCATGTTGAAAAGCTGGCATTTCTGTATCAGTTATGGATGCCTGAGAAGAAAGCAGATCCCAGAGTCTGGTCCACCGAAATCGACTTCACAATTGTGTATTGTTAATTACCTTGCTTGCCTTTACATTTTCTTTTTACGCGTTGTTGTTTCAATGGGCGCTTTTGGTTGAGTGTGGTCATTGAATGCTATGGTTCTTGTTCGACTTTCATATCTACATGTTTGTTAAACAAACATGTTAGGATAACGCGAGAATGTGACTATGTGTACTACCAGGAAAAGTATATTTGGTGGTGGTTGTATGTGTGTGTGGGGTGGGGGGATTGGGTGAGTTTAGTTTAGATTATTAGGCCTATTGTCAACCCTTTTTTGTTTGTGATGTCTTATTTGGCATTTTATTCATCTTTAAAGTTGTTCTTTGTTTCTGTGTGTGTTTGTGGTTGACTGTCTTCCTGGAATGCTACTTTTCCTGTTCGATTTGTATTTCTATTTTAGAATAATACTGTACACATGAACATAAACATTTTTTGAAGAGGGCATATTTTTCGGTTTTGTTTATTGAGCCTTTGATAAAGAACAAGATATTATTGTGTACCATATTATAAGCGCTTAAAACAATGTGTTCTTTACATATGTACATATTAATTTAAATACATTGACCTTATCCAATTTAAATACCTATTTCCAGCCGTTCGTATTTGTGGGAAAAGAATTTGTATGCTATTACGTAACTGTAAATCATTGTTAGACATACAGTTTGTGTTTCTTGCTTCCAAGGGATTGACTTTTTAGTATTTATTTTTATACTGCTGTACCTTAGGTGCTGTTTAATACACAAATGCTTATGCAAATACAAAACTTTAGTTAGATCTCAGTATATCTACCTGCGGTAACTGAGCTTATCGGCCATGTATGCAGAATGTTAGCAGTAAATATGCAAGCCTTCCATGCCTTTTCAATCATAATTCAGTGTTGGAAAATAGGTCCTTAACATCACGTCTAAGAATTCTTAAATAATGTGTATGTTTACAATCACTGGTAAAGATCTGTAAAGACCTAAACTTCACGGTACTTTGACACTACAGTTATTTGTTTAAAGGCGAGTAAAAATAGAAACCCTAAAAGCGAAATATAAAACGATATCAGGATCAGTATTTTATCTATTAACTATTGGCCACGATGCAATATTGTGTTGCATTCCCTTGATGCCCTTTTCCGTGTCAAATATCGAAGCTCTTTAAATGCACCACAATTATAAAGCATAGACCAAAATCGCTGGGACACGAGCATGCATTTGATGAGTGTGGAACTATGCAAATAAATGGTAACTGTCTAAACTGCATGCTAAACGGAAATATTCATCATTCGTGAACTTACCGTGTTTACAGATATAGAGTACATCAGTTTTTAATTTAAACTGGTTTGATAGTTTATTTGATGTTATACAATATAGTATTACACGGATATTCTTTTGCCATATCTTCTTTGCGTCCTATATGGGTTTTTCTGTGTGACAGCTTTTTAAAAATTGAACGTGTCAAAGGAATGTAGAAAGTCAAATAAATTCTTTAAAAATACGAGTACCATTATAACACGGACTTTAGATACGGGTCTCTTTTGGGTGGGGGCAATATTTGATCATCACTTTCGTAGTAATGAACAGATATCAGCATGCGTCTTGTTAGCCAATATTTAATTACTGGGGCGAATTTATACAGAGCCAAGTTTAGGTCTTTAAGACGTGATTTGAAAACGCTCTGAAAATAAATAAAATAATAAAGTATTACAAAACAATACGCAAACATTTGAAAACAATGGAACTCAGTAATACAATATTTGGACATTTATCATTCCAGAAATTTTAAACATAACAATGGCACAGCTTGAGGTCATATTATATAACTGCCATACAAGGTAAATTTATTATTGAACATTTATTGTATATCAAAGTATTTAATATATGACACGAGAAAAATAAATATCATACACCGATATTACAATTTTAATCATGTTTCAAATTATCTAGATACTAGCATTTGTGTTAATACAAATGTTAATAATACTAAACGAAAGTTTCTTATCATTAACTTGCATTGACAATTGTTCAGTTTCGCAACAATGGAATGTATTGCTTAAAGAAAATTTCCAATAATTAATTTTCACTGAAAATATTTCTTAGAAAACACATCAAAGCTAGATTGTACCGCCATTTTAATCGTAACAATGGCATGGCTTGAGGTACTTTTATATAACTGCCATACAAGATAAATTAATTTTTAAAAATTTAGTATAAATCGATATATTTAAAATATGATACGAGCCTATAAATGTCATACAGAGAGATTACACATTTTATCATGTTTTGAACTAGATTTTACCATTGGTTACAATTTGTAAATTAAGAGAAGGCAGGTAGATTCAGACAATTTAATTATTTCTCGTTTTATTTCTGTAAATCAAACTTGCTTAGTCATCTACTGATACGACTGAGGTAGAAATTGTACAAGGGGTATTCACATGGGAATATGTAAGCTACCCATATGAAGCATATCACATGGCGTCACATTACTATATTAAAATGCCATCTCGCTTAAGACAATATATGGCATGTGCATTTCCTTTGTAATGAAATTGAAAATAAACCGGTTACAGAAACTGTGCTTACTCAAACCTTATGATTCCTTTCTCGTCAAAAATATGGAGTTTAGAATTCACTGTGGAAACATTAAAAGGTGGAGTGTATTTTATTGAGTTATACATATAAATGAAATGTGTACGAATGTTCCGGCAATTTAGACAATTCATGTAATACTTTGCTTAATAGCTAATCCGAAATCCATGGACATGATTTAAATCGTATGTTTTGGCCTAATATTAACATCCTGAATATGTGTTTAAACGAAATCCTACGATGTACGTATTACCATGGTTAAGGGTCTAAAAGAATGCAAAAAAAGATTATTGCCACTCCATTTAAAATGTAAAAGTATAAATGTGCTTCAGTGTCATATAATTGTATAGTTCGAATGCAAACGTTTGGCAATAGGTATTGTCCATTTTTATAATCGATAGGTCCAAAAACTAATATGCGAGTTTTTGTTTTGAAAAATATCAACATTATTGGATATGTGGATAATATATAACTAACTATAATGTTATCGAAACTTCAGCATTTGGAATGTCGAACTATACTTTATTGATTTATTCTACCCGTAGAAACGAAAGCGCATTTAGATCCACAATCATTCTCGGAAATGTATAGCTATGTATTAATTAATATTTATAATGTATATGCCAAATGCTATCTGGACAATTGTCTAGTTGAAATTATTTCATAAACATAGTTAAGACAGAGAAGCATAATAATTTGCCAGAAATATCTCCGAATGAGCAACCCTCACTCTTACAGGATATAAAAGTCACTCTATTGCCTTTGCCTTTAAAATAAGTTCTCAGCAATTGATAGAACATTGCTGCAACACTTGTTCATACAAGGTAAGTACCCGGATGTAGTATACTCTTTATTATTTCAGTTTATATTACATTGACTTTATTTTATTTTCTCCTTGAAGGTATATACAGTAATGCAGTTAATAAAATAAATAAAAAAATACTAATGGCTTAGTATACTTTTTTTAAACATAAACACATACATAACTTAGTTCAAGATTTTAATTAACAATTTCTTCAAGACACGTCAAGTAGTTACACAAGTTGAACTGTAAATGTAGCAGTGTTTGCTACGTCAGGTATTTACAAACGTCGAGCAGTACATGTAACAGTGTTCGCTACGTCAAGCAATTGCAAACGTCGAACTGTAAATGTAGCAGTGTTCGCTACGTCAAGTAGTTACAAACGTCGGCTGTAAATGTAGCAGTGTTTGCTACGTCAATTAGTTACAAACGTCGACTGTAAAATGTAGCAGTGCATCTAGTTGTTACAAAAGTCGAACTGTAAACCTAGCAGTGTTCGCTACGTCAGATAGTTACCAACATCGAGCAGTACATGTAGCAGTGTTCGCTACGTCAAGTAGTTACAAACGTCGTGCAGTCCATGTAGCAGTGTTCGATACGTCAAGTAGTTACAAACGTCGAACTGTAAATGTAGCAATGTCCATAAGTCAAGTAGTTACAAAAGTCGAACCGTAAATGTAGCAATGTCAGCCATGTTAAATATTTACAAACGTTGAGCTGTACATGTAGCAGTGTCCGCTACGTCAAGTAGTTAAAAACGTCAAACTGTAAAGGTAGCAGTGTTCGCTATGTCAAGTAGTTCCAAAAGTCGAACTGTAAATGTAGCAGTGTCCGCTACGTTAAATATTTACAAACGTCGAACTGTTAATGTAGCAGTGTCCGCTATGTTAATTAGTTACAAACGTTGAACTGTAAATTTAGCAGTGTCCGCTACGTCAAGTAGTAACAAACGTCGAACTGTAAATGTAGCAGTATTCGCTACGTCTAGTAGTTACAAACGCCGAACTGTACATGTAGCAGTGTCCGCTATGTCAAGTAGTTACAAAAGTCAAGCTATACATTTTGCATTCACAGAAAGTAGTTATTTAAAGTTTGTCAGATACCGACACCCTATCAGATACCGACACCCTTTCAGATACCGACACCCTTACAGATACCGACACCCTATCAGATACCGACACACTTTCAGATACCGACACACTTTCAGATACCGACACACTTTCAGATACCGACACACTTTCAGATACCGACACCCTTTCAGATACTGACACCCTTACAGATACCAACACCCTAGCAGATACCGACACCCTATCATATACTGACACCCTTTCAGATACCGACACACTTTCAGATACCGACACCCTTTCAGATACCGACACCCTTTTAGATACTGACACCCTTTCTCGTCTATAAGAAAACATGTAACAGAAGAGAAAAAAAAATAACAAAAACAAAACTAAAACAAAAATTGCAAACAAACAAATCATGAAAGCTTATTCAATATATCATTCCATGACAAACACACACTTACGTTTAGTATTGTCTTATAATATTATATATATTATTAAACAAATTACATTCTAAATTCGTACCTGAACAATTACAAACTGATAATATCTTGATTTAAAGAATGATATATTGTACGAATGTGGGATCAATTGATTAATTTGAAATTTTGGTAACACTGTTGTTATCAGTCAAACCAGATTGATAAAATAAATCTTCAAAAGTATCATCTAAAATATGATACAACTCATCAGTTTAACGATGAAAACGTTAATGCTGTTAAATAAATAAAGAGATAATTGTATGCTTTCAACGTTATAACAACCTCTACATCAGATACAATTATTTTGTTGAATTTACACAAACGAAAACGAATCACATATCAAACAAAACGTGATGAATCCTGAATCCTATGATGACGCCTACCTAAAGCCCATTGGGACGTTGGCGTTTGATGTTTGTCTATGATCTTTCTTGTCGTGCCCTTAATGGTTTATTCTCTTGTTGCTCTGGCTTCCGCCAAGTCATTGAGTACCTTCATTGTGGCTTTCTAGGCTATTGTTTTTTTGTATTATATTTACACGAGTATATTTGTGTTTTACTTATATTGCCTATTGATGCTGCCTTGTTGGTTAGAGTTTAGATCATGGCGGGGATTTCTTTATTTACACTGTCCTGTTTTAATGGGATGACAGTAGGGTAAGTGTGAGGTTTGGTGCACCCTAGAACCGGTTTAAACTCCCAGTGGCCTACTTTGCCACTGGCCGTTCCAAGGCGGTAGCCCTATTGCCAACCCTTTTGTGTTTGTGATGTCGTTTGCATTTATTATAACTTTTGCCTTCTTGTTTGTATGTTTGCGTGTTTGTTTCTGTGTTTTGTGGTTGACTGTCTTCCTTGAATGCTACTTTCCCTGTCCGATCTCTTTATATTTCTTTGTGAAGGGTAACAAACATTTTTCGCTACCTTTCGTGAACAGTCTCAAATCGAGAATGCTCATGAAAGGTAACGTAACATGTTTGTTACCCTTCACAACCTCCAGCCCCGGGTTGATCAACATTTAATATTTAAAATATCAATAGTACGAACACTTGAGTCATCCCGAATACGGTATGCATGTGACGGTGAGCAGGGAACCTGCGTCGAGGTATTTCCATACCATTTCATGGCCAGCGGCGAATGGTCCCAGATTTTAACAAAATGCTTTTCCTAAACTAGAAAACAATGGGCGATATAAACAAAATGGAATTTAGTTGGGAGCAGAGGTTATGAAGCCTCGTGTCACATATAACAGCCACAGCCTAAATTGAAAAGCAGACAACATATCCTGAGGGTGATTCAACAATACTCAGAATCTTCAAGGGCTTTAAGGGCTCGAGTAGTGGAACAACATACTCTAAATTAAAGTAAGAAAGCAAAAGCATCTGCGAATATACCACTGATATATGTATATACATATCGGACTCAGCGATATCCAACGACCGGACTAATAACTGTTCTGTTAGGTTTGAATTCTGCTCTGCAATATCTATTGCTCTACTCACACTGTTTTGTTAGTGGGTGTTGTTTTATTGCAACTATCACTACGATTTTATTATGAGTTGTTCAACAACTATTCAAGCAAATGCCATTAGAAGCCTTTAACAATGACCCACTATCTAAATGATATATTAGTCAATGTAAAATCTTCAGTTTTACATACTCACAATAATTTGGGTTTAATTCTATGTTCAGATGGAAATGGCACGAATACTTAACGGTATTGTAGCAACAACCCCTATAACGGTAGAAACAGTAACAACTGCGAGACGATAGCAGGACGAACGGAAATATTTTCAAAGTCATTTATGCCATACGCTATTACGGTGTGGAACGATATATCAACCGAAATCAGAAACACCGGACTAAACGAAAACTTTGTAATTTCTAAAGTTCCGGTTTACCTGTTACTTGGCTCACGATTAATTGTGTTACATACACAAATTCGCAATTCATGTAGCAACCTTAATAACGAAAAAATGCTTGTTACCGTTCTTGTACTCTAGCCCCGGGTTGAGCAAAACTCAATATTTAAAATATCAACAGTACGGAACTTTGAGCCACCCTGAAGATGGTATGCATATGATGGTGAACATGGACCATTCAATTATTTTCATACCATTCCATGTCCAGCGGCGTATGGTCCCTGTTTCTAACAAAATGCATTGCCCCAAACGAAAAAAGCCTGCGTATCACAAATAACAGTCGATATACTAAATTAAAAAGCAGACAACATAATTATCCTAAGGGTAATCAAACAATACTAAGAACCTTTAAAGGTTAATGGAACCACCTATTTGAAATTATAATAGAAAAACTAACGTATTTCAGAATGTACTACCGATATTTGTATAAACATATCAGGCTAAGCGATCTCCAAAGATCAGAATGAATAACCATTTTGCTTGCAACCACAGGGAGATGTTTTACTCCTGTAATATATAAAAAGGGTACGAAATGAGAAATTTGGAAATCGCCGAACACAATAAATACAAATGCTATTGTAGTCTCGGTTTGATTGCTCATGAACGGTCCTGGGTATGAAACAGAAAATGCCTAACTGTGTACGGTTGCATTGTAAGTGTAAAGATTCTGATCAATGTAATTATTTTTAAAAACAGGAATTCTACAATCCTTTGCGTATCTGTATAACGATTTGCTATATGCATTACGGTGAAATATTTTCTTTTTTGGTGAATATATGAGTTGAAATACTCCTTTTTAAAACACACACTGTTTTTCCTACAAAAATTGGTATGGATATAACTTAACTAAAAATTCATACGAATGTATTGAAATTGGTCTAGTGCTTTATAAAAGTAAACATAAACGTCAAATAGGAAACTTAGCTTTCACAGAACACACTCAACCATAATGACTCATTAAAACAAACACGAATTACAATAATAATAAGCAGTGCAAACACCAAACACAAAGGGGTGGAAATTAGATCTACCGCCTTGAAACGTTCAGTGGCAAAAAGGCAGCTTGAGGATGACATTTAATGTTTCCAAATGTCAAACACTGCGAATAACCAAACACTTTCTCGGGAACTAAATTACACATGACTACATCCTCAATGGCCAAAAAAAATACATCTTGTACTTAAACCTTACTTCAAATCTACGTTTATGACGTTAAGTCTCGACTGTAGACGAAATCACCTGGCGCATACTTCTTCAGCGAAGGTCGTTTTGCCAAGCCCTCCCATCTCATATATCAAGATTCCTGCATGGAAAAAAGAAAACATTTGCACATTTATAATTCTATCCAAATGCTCCACATTTTAACAATAGAGCTTTTAGCGAGCGCAAGTGAGCTCCTATGGTATCACATGAAAAAATCAAGCAAAAATGAATAAATCAATATATGAATCCAATAGGTTGACGATCTGAAAACAACTACTAATGCGATTACAAAAGAAGTCGTCTATTGTCGTAAGAAAAACATATACAGAGGTGTAGAAACATCACGAGGTTTTTATTTTCAATAGCAGCTCGAAATACAAACAGATAAAAACATTTACAACAATCGACATTGCGGTAACCCGGATTATCGCTAAAGGAAATTGACGAGGCTGTTCCGGAAATATTCGTGCCGACCCCGAACGGCCGCGTCAATTTCCGTAAATGTCACGGAATTAGTTTCAGCTGTATATTTGCGAGCGTAAGGAAAGCCTATAACGAGTATTTATCACTTTTCATCAAGAGCCAAAATACAACTGAAATCCTAAGTTTATTTATTCATCGTGTAATGGTTTTGAATACCATAATTTACCTGAAAACTAATGTAAACAACAGCTCATGTCTGCTGCGTTCAAAATATAAATGGAGATTTTTGGGTCAAGGGTATTAACTCGTGTTTGGCATTTATCTTGACAATAAACGCTCATTTGATAATGTATTGAGTTCCTAAATTGATAAGTATTAAAACATATGAAGTTTAAATGGTCAATTTTATGACTCTTTAAGTCAATTATTATTTAACTTTACAATTTCAAAAGAAGATTTAAAATACACTTTTCTAAATCCGAGTATCTTTCAAAAGTTTTATTTGCAAATAAACCAGATTGCTGTGTGTCCGTTTTACTCTTGAAAGCAGAAAATATTTACAATTGTCAGGATATTTATTGTGATACTTTAATACGCCTTCATTGATAATTGTAAAGATGTTTTTTGTGGGTTTTAAAATTTACCTAAAGAATTGTTTAACGTAGATAAATGCAATGATGAAATATATCAAGTACGAATGTTTCAGTTTTTATACAAATCCAAATACTATCTTTGCTGAGTTTTACTATAGTTGATTGTGTGAAAAAAATGCTGTTATCCAAAGAAATATATAAAGAAAAGACAAGATCTATCTATGAAGGTGTGACTCTTCATTATTCAGTGGGAATAACGGGGAACATAATTTAACAGATATAACTACATATTTCTTGTGAACTTTTTATTTTCTATATTAAAGATAAGAAGAAGAAAACAAGATAGATGTGTTGCACAGTGTAACTTAAAATGTAAGACAAAAAACAAATTAAGTAGGGATTTATAAGTCAACCAAGGTTTTTTCAAATTTATCAAATGCAATACTTTTAACTGCATACATTTTTTCAGTTTGATATATGTATTTAATTTGTGGTTTGAAATTTATGAACAGTGGTAATCTACCATCTAACTTGCATTTATATATGAAGTATTTTGCAAGCAAAATTAATTTATTTAAAACAATGTCATATTGACTAGACCCAAATATGATTTCTTTTGTAGTCCATTCCGGTTGGATTATTATATTAAGTCATTCCTTTTTCTGTCTATATTTTAACCATGTTGCCCCAATTTGGCTATATATGTTGGATGTACATTTGATTTATTAAGTATATCTTAAATGGGATGAGAGACTTTCTGTGCGCTTGTTATAAGGGACACTACTCATGGGCAAATTGGATTTCTAAATGAATGGCAAGATGAGAGAAAAACATTTTTTTGAAGGTAGTTCCGTATTGCTGCAGTCATACCTTCATATTCTAAAAAATGTGACTGTACAGCAAACTTTTCGATAAATAGTGTAAACGAGAGAAGATTACCATTGTTATCCATTATATCATTCATATCATCTTTTATAAAAAGCACATGATCTTCCAATCTTAATCTCACAAACCTATTACGGGTTGAATAAATGGATAATCATTCACTTGGTAATCGAAATTAATTTTTTTATTATTATTTAACTGTTTAACATGTTCACATTTTCTAACTTTTAAAATGAGGAGGGTCAAGGGAGTGTCTCATAACAGGATTACAGCAAATTGAATTTGATGATAACAGACAACAATGATTTAAAAAAAGAAGAAAAAAAGTTGACAGTAAATAACATCAATCTTACCATACGTGGGGAGGGGTGGGGAACAGCCTTTTTCTCGTCACTCGATACCGATTGTGGATAACAGATAACAGTATATAAATATTCTCAATAACAGATGAAATACATTTCGCCAACAACAGATAACTTTAAAAAAACCAATTACAGGTACTATTATTTCAAAATTATAGAAAGAGAAAATATAAATAAATTATGTCCAGAAAAGAATATATCTGCTTTCCTTTGACTGTGGTTGTGTATGACTTAACTTTGCATTACGTTGACTTTGATCCGTATTTTTAAAGCTTCTTAGCATTATCTTGTCAAAATTTATATCGATTTTTTAAACACCTTTTTCTATCGTTTCAAGACATCTTCTTTATATTTTTAATAATGCCCACAGCTAAATATTTATATTAAAATAGATGCTGTTATATTCAACTTCTTTCCTACCTTCTGCTATTCGAGAATGGAACAATCTCCCTGTTGATGCACGTATTATCAGCTCTATTATTGCCTTTAAGCAACATCTCAATCGTGACAAAATTCAAATTCCTAAATATTATTGCACGGGAAATAGAAGAGCACAGATACTCCATGCACGCTTACGAACAAATTGTAGTTCTTTGAACGAACAATTATTCCATAAAAGCATCGTCGAATCTCCTATTTGTAGATGTGGAAGGGTTGAAAGTACTAACCATTTTATCTTGGAATGCCCATTATACGATAATTCACGTGTGACTCTAACTTAAAGGAACTGAATATACTGTGCCGTGTTACCTTAAATAATGTACTATTTGGCGACTTAAGCCTTTCATACGATGTGAATTTAAATATATTTAAATCGGTCCAGAAATACATATTGACGGTTTTAGGTTATATAGGGAGATGCAGGCAAGACGAACTTGTCTCATTGGTGTGCTCCTAAACGCCGAAACCCTAGCGGCTATGTCTTCTGTGCGAATCCCGTTCCTTTATTTTTTATAGGTTTTTCCTTGCTACCTTTCTCCACTTTTTTTAATTCATACCCATATTATTTTCGTTATATTCGTTTCTGCATTCTCTAATGTAATTCGATTATTTTCTTATTCCTTAAATTGTTGCTACATTTTTTTCTCCTTTTAGTATTAGCATTATTTCTATCGATTGATACAAGCATATTTATATTTCAAATGTACCGCTATCTTATCCTTACCATATTCTACCAGTGGATAAGAACTCTATAATATTTTATCTTTCGTTCTGATCCTTTTGTGTTTTGTTGTAACTATTTGGAAATAAAATATGTTTAAACCAAAATAGATTCTATATATAGTGTCGTCGCTGAGTGTTTAATAAGGATATTTGAAAATATGCAAACATATCTAATTTTTGACTGCAGCAATATGTTCTATTTAAGTAACTAGTTGGTTTAGTAATACGGGCCCTGGGCATTAATAATCTATAAGAGAATGCTGGTAATTTGTCTTAAAGTCGACTACTTAAAAACAAATAATTGGATTCTCTGATGTACCACTGATGAGAAAAAGGTGGTGTAATTGCCTGTAGTGGATTCAACATTGGGAAAGCAAACATGTAAACCAAATCATCCAAACGTATAAGACGTATACTGTTCATATGGAAAACAATAGATTGTCAAATGTTTTTTGCATTCGTACTAAACCGTTTTCATTTTCCCCAACATTATGTTGAAAAATTAAAGTTTTATTTATTATTTGCAAATATTAAAATACAGTCTAAAATCCTACCACCATTAGTTTTTTTAAGACTCAGTATTGCCGTGTGCTTAAAACGTACTGTAAGGTTATATGTTCATCCTTAAACTGGCATCATTGTTTATATCAAATTGTATTAAAATAATGCAATACAACTGTAACTTTTTTGCGTTTTGTATTTAGCTGTTCTTTTTTCAAAACAGGGACCTCTATCCATTCACCCAGATTGTACACGTACACACACACATCATACTGGGTATATCGAACATCAATTTGCTCAATAACTTCCCAATTCCCGGACCATATATTGATTATGTATGGTTTGGGTAAAGGATATCTACAACATATAAGCAATTACAAGTGACCATAAACGCTTTATGTTAAACTCTATTTTATTCTCCAATATGCATACTTATAATTATTTTCGTCTATAGACAACAGCTATAAATCAATTAAACCTCATATCAATCTTTTCCGACAATTGCTAACTTTGTGATGTCATAAACCATCGATAACGCATCGGTGGGAACCTTACGGAAGCTGGCTACTGATGTATAAGTATGTGTCTCGTGGATATAAGATATTTAACAGGTTGACATGCTTAGGTAGAGTATCGGAACGGCAGTTCGAAAGTCTGTTTCACATTATTCTGACCTTGTGACGTTTGGCGATTCAGTCTGAAGTAGATCAACTCAAATTTTCATTGGGTAAAGGATATCTACAACATCTAAGCAATTACAAGTGACCCTAAACGCTTAGTGTTAAACTCTATTTTATTCTCAAATATACATACTTATAATTATTTTCGTCTAGAGACAACAGCTATAAATCAATTTATGTACAATTTATCAATTGATTGATTGATTGAATTGGATTTTATAGTCGCACCAACAGCCAAAGTCATATGACGACTTTCCAGCTTCCATTGGTGGAGTAAGACCCCAGGTGCCCCTCCGGGCAATTTTCGTGCACGGGCGGGCACCTGGGTAGAACCACCGACGTTCAGCAAGTCAGCTGGTTAGCTTCATCACATAAAGATTCCTAGGCCCCTGAGGGATCGAACCTACAGCGTTGAGGGGCAAGTGATTTCAGGCCAGAGACGTTAACCATTCGGCCACGGACGCCCCTACAATTTAACAAACAATTTGAAAACGTGAATCGAAAAATAGCTTAAACCGCATATTAATCTTTCCCGACAATTGCTTAATTTGTGCTGACATAAACTGTCGATAACGCATCGGTGGGAACCTTACGGAAGCTGGCTACTGTTGTATAAGTATGTGTCTCATGGTTCATAGATTATAAGATATTTAACAGGTTGACATATATATCATGTATTCCGGACGGTTAGCTTAGGTAGAGTATCGGAACGGCAGTTCGAAAGTCTGTTTCACATTATTCTGGCCTTGTGACGTTTGGCGATTCAGTCTGAGGTAGATAAACTCAGATGTTCGTACCACGCAATTCTCTGTCTCTTTAGATATTTGGGAATGAGGCCGTGAAATATGTCACCAGGACTTTATTAATATACGTATCTATCAACATTCTGATTCTGGTTCAGATATCTAACAGGTAGACCAGTACTTGGTTACAAACGTACATATCATATAGCATACATAATTGCGCTCGCACTATAGGTTTAACCTATTCCATATTAGGTTAATGCTATGGGTACCTTCTTTAAACGGCCAGTGGCAAAATGTCGCTAAGGGTTTAAACTAGACTCTATAGGATGAACGAAACCTCACTGACCCTATTGTCATCCGAATTAAATGGAACAGTGTAAATAAGACATCATCGCCATCGGCAATATGCCATATAACTATAACAAAAAGATGATCGTTTATATATGAATATGTAAAAAGCAAAAAAAGCCACAGGTCAAGTACTTACTGCTTTGGCAGAGCCAGAGGAACGAGAGAATAAACCGTTAAGGGCACAACGACATGACAAGATTTAAAGACAAAGAATACACGTTACCATTTATTTCAGGATTTAGGTAGACGTCATCATAAAATCCAAAACATGATTGCACAATTAAAGCGAAAATCATAGTGGCGAACTGTAAATGGGTGAACCACTAAACATGCAGTGCGTTGCTAAATGATAGGGGCATAACCTATTTTGATAAACTTTCTAACACGTTTAATAAAGATTGTAAGATAGCGACTATGATCAAGGATCCTGCGAAATTTCTAAATCGCGTCAACATATAAGTCGTGATGTGATAGTCCTTGTCTCATTCCTTGAAAAAAATACTCATTCGGCTTTTATGTGCTCATCATTCCTTTTCCTTGTTACTGATTCAAAGGCGCATTGAGATATATGTATATGTGAAACAAATATTACTTTAATTTATGTACCTTGATACTTAGAAGTGATGACATGGATGAGGTCATCTACAACCCTCTTGATATCTTGCTTGCGTCCAACAAAGTTTTCTTCTCTAAAGATACCAACTTGTTTCAGTCGATGTTCATATTCGTCTATCATATCTACGAAACTGTGTGACTCAATCTCGATATGATACTCCATGGTAGCAAGCACGTGCTTTATGGTGGATATAGTCTCGTGTTTTGTCATGTTGTTCTCGGGAAAGGTCACAAGGTCACTTGGCAGTTCACACGATGACGGTAGAGGAAACTTGTTCTTCATCAGGAGCATAGCCTACAGAAATAGTATTTTAATTATTTTATAAATAAAGATAGATATGTCGTTGATAAGTATAAGATAATATTCCGCGACAGTGGTAGAATGTCCGCCTCGCATGCGAGAGGTCGTGGGTCATTTCCTGGCCGGGTCATACCACCAATTTAATAAAAATGGTACTAGTAGCTCCCTTGTTCGATGTTCAGTATATAAAGGGTTGTTTTAGGACTGGTAGACCAGGCCTGGAATTCACCATCCATTCCTGAGAATATTCTTAGACTTAATCCCAAGTACGCAACTTTCAATCACAAATATGTCTATAAGTTTACAGAATAAACGTTAGAACAAGCTGCTATGTATAAATATGATGCATACTAATAAATAGCAGCTTCTTAAGATTGTTTATTTTTGAATGTCATGGAAATATTTGCGAATGAATTTTCAGTACTTGAGCTCAAGTCTAAAAATAGTTTGAAGAATGGTTGGTGAATTCCAGGCCCGGTGTCAGTATAATGTGACTGGGTATGGTATCATGTTATGTGTCTTCGGCTTGGTATTCCAATGTGGCAGCAGTGTAAACTTGAAAGAATAAATTTGAGCATTGAGCACACTGTTACAGGTAGACACCATTGTGATATGACTGAATATTGTTAAAAGAGACATTTAGCACCAGAAATAAGTGATATATAGAGAATAATAATGGGTATTTTCATATCACACCCTATATCAGGCGTGAGACTCCATATGCGGCGAAAGCCTGATATAGGTTGTGATATGACACACATTTTATTCTATTCATCATATACCTTTGCGCGAAAACCGGATGGCAGCAACAAATGAAACACAGACGAGAAACCATAAGTGTGACAAATTGAATACAATCGGTAATTTCCGTATCACTCCGGTAAAAGAGTTGATGTAATACGAATCTTCCCACACCCAAATCGGAAAAAAACGTCAGTTTTTACTATTTAACTAAATCCTGATTGTCTTGAATTGTCTTGACTTTCTAGGTCTATGTCGTATAGTATATTAAAAAACAACGTATTTAGAGGTAAGTATGTGATAAATACATACATACTGTTTGGAGCATTTGTGTTTTATAGCATATATAATTACAAACTGTGAACAATACACATATTAACTGCATTCTGATTGGTTAGTCATTCTTAAAAATGGCCTGTTATTTCTCAATTTTCGTCAAAATAAAATAGTTCCAGTTGCGCAGGCGCAGACTAAAGTCGAAGGCCAACATCTGATTTGAGCGGCGAAAGGGGTCCGGGGTATGCTCGGGCTTCCAAACACTATATCAGGAAACAAATGCGGAACGGTTCCGGCTTCCGAGCTTCCACCTGGCTACGCGCCTGAGTTTCTTCACTCTGTTTCATTCCTAGTCACGATAACGTAACGAAACGTTACATGATGTCACTTTTTTAAACCGTTAATGTCACAGAACAAAAGTAAATAAATAGTGGATTTAAACAGATTAATATACTCAGTAAAGGTAAAGACTTTAACTTAATATTACAATCGTAATGCTATTGATGATTATGTGTATGCCATGTTATTTTTAAAAGCTGAATCAATAATAACAACCTTTATTTTAAACATTTTTCCGCTGGTAAAACGGTGCACTCTGACGAGTTTGGGGAGACACTTTTGGGGATAAAGAGAACAAATCAGGGAAAATATTTTCGCCCGGGGTCTGCACTCTGCAGTGCCTAAAAGCAGGTACGCCACTAGAAACATATTTCTTATAGGAAACCTAACGATCAACTTTGGGCGGAGTAGATTTCAAATTTGAAAATGTGTGATTTGGCTGATCAGTTCAACTGAAATTAATTTAATTTAGAGCTTACTGGGGCATGTGAAATAAAATGGACGGTCAGCAAAGATTATGGTGGATATATATTACTATAATTAATTACTGTAGTAATGTGTGTCTGTAATGTCTCTATGCTACCAATTGACATGTCGCCAGTACTTAGATATCTCCGCCCTATTTTGATGTCGGAGTATATTGACAATAGTTTATATAACATAGTTGCACGTGCTTTATACACGTGCTGTTGTTTGTCGAAGGTATCGTTCTGGTTTGATTGGTTGAAATGGATAAATGATTGACAACTGGCGACATGTTAATTGATTACTATAGTAAAACGTTCGTGTTTGAACTAACTACGGTAGGTACATACAACAAGAGATGTGAGTGTCGCAGCTAATAAAGAGGAAACTATTAAAGTAAGAAAAACATAAATACCAAGTCCAAGACAAGGACTGTTTTGAAAAAGCCGTAACACAGGTTTCATCAGGAAGGAGAAGACAGGTCCATCGAGGAAATATCTAGAGATATGCATTTTCCGATTTCTAATAAGTGTAAGGAAAACAATGATCATGCAGACCATTAGCCTGCTACATTAAACGTTCTGGTTGCAACTTTTAACAGACAACAGATGGAATCAGGTGACCAAATAAAGGATCTTATTTTTGACAAACTAGAGAATACCTGAAGGAAACATGTGTAGACTTAAAGGAGTAAGGCTAGGGGAACACACGAAAAGAACCGACCCATTCACACAGGGAGAAATTACACATATATAAAAGGGCACCTTGGATAGGGTATTACCCGTTGTCTTGTCTTACAATCTCCGTTGCCATAGTTTGTGTTTACATGGCCTTGGAAACATGTTCTATACTCACCAAAAAAGTACCACCATTGTTGCTGGTATTGTTGCACTACGGGGTCGTATGCTATGCTTGGTACATTTAATAACAAGGTCCGGACTTCGCGTTGTGATTTCCATAATTTATTGGTACATATAAAACAGTCCGAATAATTACACATTCATAATACGCTATGAACATCCTGTTATATATATATACACATCCGTTTAGTATAGTGGTTTTTAGTACGTCCATTTGTTGATTACTTAAATAGTCCTTATTATTAAATGTCTTAAGTTCACAAAGTATAATAGTATTTAGAAACTTTCAAATGTCCAAATCTTCCAGTTAGTATGTAACGATGATTGCCCTACTATACTGGCTTACATAGTATAGTTTAACTTATCCCACACCCTGTCTTAGACCGCGGGGATCCATCTTACAAGATAGACTGACTCTCCACTACTCAACCACCGACCCCAGACTTTCTACTAGACTTTCCTGCGCTCAGTATTATACTTGAAGATTACCCATACTGCTTTTTGGCAGTTATTCATGCCTCACATATGGACATCGACCTGTGTAGCTAAAGGTTAACGCCATAGTGATTACCTCATTGTATGCATAAATTACCCACAAGACATTTCGGCGAATGGTCTCCCCTAATATGACAATACCTCTTAACTCCCAGTCTTCATAGTTTTCCAGAAACACTAACAGGTGTTAAGTTCAGATGATTAGCCAACAACTACCTGACAGTACTAGGAATCTCCCATTGCATGATTAGTTATAAGAGGAATTAACAGGGGTGTACTTGAATTACAATTATATTACATTTGTAAACTGTTATTAGGTTAAGTACAATGGCAAGGCTGTAGTGTTACAGTATTCCCATCGGCCAGATTTTGAGGGCGTAGGGCAGCTTTAACGTTTTTTGATAATCAAAAGCTGCTAGCTACACAATCGGTGTTGTGTTTTCCTATGATTTTTTTTTTCGAAAACAACGTATAGCAGATATTGTCTTCGACAAATGGAGGTAATGTTTGTAGATTTTATGTGTTTTCAAAAATGCATGTTTTAAGAAAAACGGGGATAGCTCCCATGTGTACTGATCTTTTCAAAAAAAAAAATGTTTGGACTATTGATGGTGGTCGATCTAATTATTCTATATACATCATTTATTATTTCCTGTTTTGCTGTCAATATAATAAGGGAAAGAAAAATGGATACTTTTTTTCAGTATATAAATAGAACACGGGAAATAAGTACCGATTTTCCCCATAAATGAAGACGTATGTATAAGCCTTAAATACACACTTCTTAGTCGGAATTATTGCAGAGTGACGTGGGTTCGAATTCGGCAGGTGGAAATACTTGTTGTATTGACCGAGATATATTATTACAATCATCTATGTCTGTTCAAATCACAATCAATTAATCTTTATTGGTATAGTTGAGTTATTGTACATTCGTTGTGAGTATTTCCTATTAGTTATGCTAAACGGATAAACAAATAAAAATATTTAAAACATTACAGAAGAAATGACAATCTGTAGTTTTGCAATTTTATTGTTTGTGTATTGCATTTTTATTTTGTTAATATTTCGTTTATTTAAATCACTATGTTCTGTTTTCAATAACGCATTTGTTTTTTAATCAACCTGCACATTTCGGTTTATATTGACGTGTTTGCGTTGAGCGTTTTAATGTTGAACGCTAACTGATCGTTTATAGAATGTTATAAACAAGTATTTTAGCGTATCATATAACCATATTTTCCCCGCATGGCACTGTCAGGAAAACTAAAATAATTATATGTTTTATATTAACAATTTGTATTACCTACAAGTAGACTCCAATCACCAGCTGAATAAGACCATGCACTTCAGGCAACGGTGACGCTAATAGAATCAGACCATAATAAAGGAAACCATAGACCTTGCTAGTACATCCGAAGGTATACAATTCCTACCGTTGACTGAAAAGGTCGCAAAGACAAGTAAGAAATTGAATGATAACCCAACCACCCCTTCTTCAAGAAACGAGGGTTGGTTGGGGTATTATATAAAACCTTAATTTTGGCTTAAAAAGTTTGCATATTTGTAAAATTTAAACATTTAATAGGTCATTGTAAACAGGGTATCACACTTTTTCAGCAAAAACATGTTTTAATGTCGAAATATCCGTTATAAAATCCTGTTAATATAAGCTTTCCCATCGCTTATTGGAATTAAAGCGGGACCACGTAATGAAGATTGGCTGCTCACACAATATATTCCTTTAGAGACAAAATACTACTTATATTACTACAGATGCTCAAAAGAAAACCTACTATTACAACATCTAAGCACAGTATCCAAATTTTGTATAAAACTAGCAATAAAATATTCGTTGCTAAAAACAACAATGACATATTATTAAATTCATGGTAAAAGAAGGATAAAAATATCGGAAAGGGAAAGCAGCATTCAAGGACGACAGTCAACCACAAAACACAAAAACAAACACGCAAACAGACAAACGAAAAGGCAAAAGTAATAAAAAATGCAAACGACATCACAAACACAAAAGGGTTGACAATAGGGCTACCGCCTTGGAACGGTCAGTGGAAAAATAGGCCACTGGGGGTTTAAACCGGTTCTAGGGTGCACCAAACCTCACACTTACCCTACTGTCAACCCATTAAAACAGGACAGTGTAAATAAAGAAATCCCCGCCATGATTAAATCTCTAACCAACAAGGCAGCATTAATAGGCAATATAAGTAAAACACAAATATGCTCGTGTAAATATAATACAAAAAACAATAGCCTAGAAAGCCATAATAAAGGTACTCAATGACTTGGCAGAAGCCAGAGCAACAAGAGAATAAACCATTAAGGGCACGACAGGAATGATTATAGACAAACATCAAACGCCACCGTCCCAATGGGCTTTAGGTAGGCGTCATCATAGGGTCCACAGCCTGTCCGGTCATCATACAATTGAAGAGGAAAACATAGTGGCGAACTGTAAAAGGGTCCACCACCAAGCATGCAGTACGTTGCAAAATGATAGGGTCATAACCTCTTTTGATAAACCTTTTAACAAGTTTAACAAAGATAGTATGAAAGTGATTATGACCATGAATCTTACGAAGTTTATAAATCACATCACCATAGAAGTCGGGTTGTGATAGTCCTTGTCGCAGAAGAGTCCTTAAATTACTTTTATATTTGGAAAGTTTCATGAACAGTTAAATTATGAAAAATAAGACCCATATGTGTGAATTTTTTATTTTTACTCAATATAATCGCAGAAACTAATGCCATACATACCCTTAAATCCCAACCCGCAATCCCAATATTCCATTATTTGCCAAATTATATGCATCCACCCAATGCTGTTCCACAACCAGTAAAGTAAAAGCTATACAGTTTTTAGTCCTAATATTATTAATATATTCACTTGTTTGCTATGTTGGTATATAAAGTATGAATGGAGATTTTATTTTACCAAAAACATAAAAACTGACTTAGAACTAAATAAAAATACTCCTGTACTCTAGTGATAATCTATGGAAGCTAGTGAGTGATCTGGATGAGTATATTTGATTCATGATTGTGTTGTATATACTTTTGTAAAACAAAATATTAATGTTGTTAAGGGTATGGTCCTCCTCGAAAAAAATGTGTCGCCAATACATTACGGTAACATACAGCCAGTACAGACACATTTACTCCACTCATTACTGTAGTAATATGTATCCAATGCTGACTCATACATTATGTAACATATAGTCACGACAGAACCTTTTTACTCTAGTTATTAAATATGGTAATATATATCTACCACAGGCTCCTACATTACGTAACATGGAGCCACCACAGACACTCCTTACTCTAGTCATTAACTATGGTAATATATATCTACCACCGATTAATACATTATGGTAACATAGAGCCACCACAGACTCTCCTTACTCTAGTCATTAACTATGGTAATATATATCTACCAGAGACTAATACCTTACGGTAACATAGAGCCAACACTAACATTATTGATTATGGTAATATATATCTCCCACAGACCAACACATAACTGCAGCATAGAGTCAACACAGACCCGTTTTACTCTAGTTACTAACCATGGTAATATATATCCAACACAGAATAATACCTTATGGTAAGATAACATAGAACCACCACAAACATTCTTTACTCTAGCTATTAACTATGGTAATATATAACTACCACAGACTAATACATTACGGTAACATAGGGCCACCACAGACACTCCTTACCCTAGTTATAAACTAAGGAAATGTATATCTGCCACAGACTAATACATTACGGTAACATAAAGCCACCACATACACTCCTTACTCTAGTTATTACCTATGGTAATATATATCTACCAAATACTAATACATTACGGTAACATAGAGCCACCACAGACACTCCTTACTCTAGTTATTAACTCTGGTAATATATATCTACCAAATACTAATACATTACGGTAACATAGAGCCACCACAGACACTCCTTACTCTAGTTATTAACTATGGTAATATATATCTACCAAATACTAATACATTACGGTAACATAGAGCCACCACAGACAATCTTTACTCTAGTTATTAACTATGGAAATATATCTGCCACAGACTAATACATTACGGTAACATAGGGCCACCACAGACACTACTTACCCTAGTTATAAACTATGAAAATATATATCTGCCACAGACTAATACATTACGGTAACATAGAGCCACCATAGACACTCATTACTCTAGTTATAAACTATGGTAATATATCTACCACAGACTAATATATTACGGTAACATAGGGCAACCACAGACACTCCTTACTCTAGTTATAAACTATGGTAATACATATCTACCACAGCTTAATACATTAAGGTAAAATAGAGCCACCACATACACTCCTTAATCTAGTTGTTAACTATGAGAATATATATATCTACCATAGACTAATACATTACGGTAACATAGAGCCACCATAGACACTCCTTACTCTAGTTATTAACTATGGTAATATATATCTGCCACACAGAGAATTTTACATGAGTGAATGTGTATTATTGATTTTAATGACGAGTTCGATACTATGCCGATTTTCTTTTCTTTTCTTTTTTTATCCAACGAATTTATTAAAGTCAACAATACACGCTAGAAAAGAAACAGTTATTTTGAGGTATGTAAGGGTTTATCAGTTTATTTTAGGCAAACTGATTTCATTTTCCACAAAAGCGTCACGTGCATTCACGGCAAAACATGTTTAGCTATTAACTTCAACATTGATATATGTCATCTGCCTGTGATCTGTTCACATTTTGGTAAGATGTGCACGGTAGCGATTTATGGTCGCGAAAACTAGTGATGTGTTATGATATTTGTCATCTTTTCGAATAGGAACTTGTTTTATAACCAGCAACGAATTCATTATTGTAATATAGATCCACGTCAGGCGTTTAAATAATAAACTACAGAACCAGGACAATATGATTTTCTATGTAATATGGTCATAGACTCTATTAATTAAGGCGGGAATGCATACGCTGCACTAGTACAATATGGTAACAAAGAGTGACCACAGACGCTTTACTAAAGACAATATGGTAACACGAGCCAGTACTTATACATTATGGTAACATATCGACAGTACAGGAATTGACTAAATACAATATGGTAACACATTTAAATGATTTGAATTCACGAAACAAAAAGACAAATTTCCAACTAGTTCAAAGTCAAATCTGTGTCATTTGCAATCTACATAATGTAATCTTCGTTACACAACGTAAAACAATACACACACTCACACACACAAACACGCATGTACACGCACGCACACACTCACACACTTTAAGTTGTGAATGAAAATTACCTTAATTAAAACAAAATAATATTCATGTGCGATTTTTTATTTTAAGTTCTTTTATCTTGTGTTAGTTATATGAGATGAATGCTTTGTAACGTATATTAAAGAAAGTTACTGAACATTAATAAGTTTTGGTAAAGTAAATATTTCGGTTCTGAACTGTTCTGAACTTCAACATATTTGTAAAAATATGCTTGAATCTTCAAAAAATATTGTTTACAGTTTTTAATTACGTATTTTTACTTTGATCGTGACCCTTTATTTTGAGAAGCAGTGATACACATAAAACAGCTGCATCTAAACTAGTTCTCTTGTTAATATGTAGGTCGGTCATTTGCGTGTCGTATACTTCTATTAGGCCGTTAAGCTTTATTGTGTTCAAGTTGCACCATATCTGTCTAGATGAGAAATAAAATATACAGGTGTTCAAGGTTTCTTTCATTCATTTATGGATTACCTGACAAAATACAAATCAGGTTGAATATACAATGCGTTTCAGATGAAAACCAACCTTGTACCATGCAGGGATTATAATAAAAACTGTCATAACAGGAGTTTGTTTTCACTTTTATCTTTCAGGTTAGAAATGACGATCACTACCTTCCCAGTCCATTCTATTGTTTCATTGTGTTTAATATGTGCGGTCTGGTGTATATCAACCTCAAGACAATCAACGTATTCATCACCATAAACTACACCTATCCCGGATTATATTGAAGCAGAGAATGTCCGTGCCATAAAATTGCTGCATGGAGACGAAATAAATGTGGATGATTTATGCAAATCTATATTAATTTGTCATTCAGACAAAGCAATGTGGTGAATAAGCAACTTAAATACAAGCGAGGTGACCCTTACAAACGTCTGTGATATGTGTGGTACTTGTCTTCAGATATTTGGAATTCCTATAAGTAAGTTTGGAGATCGCTGAGCCCGATACTTATATTTGGTTATCAGTGGTACATTTTCAGTTGCATTTGTTTTCTTACTTAATTTGCGGTGGTTCCAGTACTCCGGCCGATAAAAGGCTCTGGGTATTGTTTAATCACTCATACGATTTTTTTAATTTAGTCGTTTGCTGTTACTTGTGATACTCAGGCTTCATAACCGCTGCTTCCAACTAAATTACATTTTGTTTATTTCGCTCTTCGGGGCATAGTATTTTGTTAGATACTGGGACCATACGCCGCTGGACATGGGGGAAGCAAAGATCTCTATGTCCACCGCCATATGCATGCCATCTTCGGGATTGTTAAAACTATGTACTATTGATTTTGTGAATATTGAGTTCTGCTCAACCCGGGGCTAGAGGGCGTGAGCGGTCTCAATCTTAAAGGTCAGATGTCAGATGAAGAATGCCGTACATATATGCTACCGTTTGCTACGAATGTATATTTTACATAATATATTACAAGCATAGTTTTAAGTTCAAGCTGTTTAAGACATTAATTTGAACGCTCCTACTTGGTAGACACATTAGGCTTTATGAAATATAGATATAAAAGTCGAGCAGGAAAAGTAGCATTCAAAGACGACAGTCGTCTACAAACACACACAGAAACAAAAAATAACTTTAAAGATGAATAAAGGGACAAATAAGACAACTACTTAAAAGGGTAAACAATGAAAGCCTTACATTTAAAACTAAATTATCTTGTATATTTAAGCTATCCTATATATAACAATCTTATAACAATGAATAAAATATAGACAATATCTTGGAAGCAACACACACAAATAAGGGAGAAAAGTAGAATATTCGGTTTAAAGTTTGTAGTTTTAGTCATGTAATATGTTTTTAACAAAGTGTAATCTATATTTGATTTTTTGTTTCCGCATTATCGGACGGAAATAGCATTTTATATCGTTGCAGCTATATGGTTTTATTTGTAGACATACCTTTATTTGTTTCAAAATATTGCATCCCCTGTAGTAAAACATTGGTACCCGATGCTGATTCATGCAAGATAAGCAATATGTTTTTAATACAGTTGCCCGACGAACATTCCACTAAATGCATATCATAATTGTTTAAAACTGTGTTGCAATTTAAATACGATCGTACGTTTTATTTTAAAACAAAAATATAAATGTTGAATTAAAAGTTCGAATCTTATCGCAATATTAAAAGAAATGACAGATAATGGGACAGTTTGCTCGTAGTTTACCTATGCTTTTATAAATGTATTCATATTGTGTACGGCAACAAATGAATTGTTATTGTTGTTTTATTATCTATGACATGCCATATAAAGATATCTTTGATCAACATTTATATATTTTTTTCAAATGTGTGCGTTTTGCACCTAAATCTTAAAGTTCTACTTTTATTTTTTCTTTATTTTTCTTATACGAAAGTAAAGATATTTATTTTATAGAAGAGAAAATCATAACAATGCCTGCTGCTAATGTTTTAAACTACATACATTTTATTATTTTCAAAGTCGAATTTCATGTTAATTTTCGCAGAAATCGTGAAAACCGAAAAAAATAGCGAAACAATATTTCACTTTTTAAATTTAACTACTGTAATCTTAAACGACAATTTCCAATCATTTTCTTTTTTAATTTGTTATTAATACAGTTATTTTTATAATTGAAGAGTTTGACTTCAAAACATCATTCTCTATGGGGTTTTTTTTCAAAAATACCGATGCAGCAAAATTAGGAAGGCCATACTAGATCATGCCATAATGCTTTATTTCGAAGGAATCATTAGACTTGACATTAAAATGAACATGTTCGACGTGAATGTCAAGACAATTGACTTAGGTGGAAAATCAAAGTGTTACGTTATAAGTTGAACATCTCTTGTAAAACTGGACGATTTCAATTAGTATCTTTAAACAGATTTAAAAATATATAGGCCTCGAGCCAGGTCTGCATCATTTTATGAAAATAACAATGCATGTAGATTACAATAACAATGTATGTAGATTACAATGTTCCATGACAGCAATCTGGAACAGACAGCTTATATAAAAAATAATCGAACATTAAAAGGTTATCATTGTAGCGCTTTCTAATTGTTTGATGTTCATTTTTGCATGTCAGCTCGTGTGAATAATTGTTGAGGTACTTTTAATAGATGATGCAATAAAGTTTACAATTCGTTTGGTTATATAAAGAGTAAATAATCTCTGTTAAGCAAGGATTTTTGTTTAAACTTTCATTTAGCTTCAAATTATACCTCAATTTACCTCACCGACTATGAACACATTGTTTTATATATTGCGTTTAGTCAATATTGTTTGCATTACATGTGTAAACTTGTAAGAATCAGTAAGTAACAACCTTTCTACTATGATTTAAATTATATCATTTTATGAATTAGGGAGTGGGGTGATATATTAATGAAAGTACGGACTAAGCAACATTCATAACATTTCTCAGTAAGCCTTCCTAAAAGTAACTGCAACATCGATATTATTACAATTTCTTATATATGTACATGTATTGCACAAACAACACAAACAGTCCAACGGAGAGACAGACAAGGGGTGGGGGCGGATACATTGGAATCTAGAAAACAGCCCTATTTCTACTAAAGGGTAGATGGTCTTGCCGAGAACTCACCGACGAAATTCACTGGCGCCGGTGAGGCTTAAACCAGGCTCCTCTGTATTTCAAGTTACCCATGAGCTCAAACAGGAGAACGGTAACTGCATTAAAATGCATACAACTAACATGTAACACGTCATGGCGGTTATATCAAAGACGCTGGGTTGACTACGGTAAAATCAAGTTCTTGTATGTCGAGTTCCAATATACCAACAAGCCTTATGCCCAGCTCATTGTTGTTTTGATAAATTTGGCAATCAATGCTTTGGGATAATAAAAGACAAATAATAATACTCAGTACATAATGCCTCATATAAATGATATTACTTAATATAGATATAAAATTCAAACAGGAAAAGCACACAAAAACAAAGAACAAACTGAAAGAGAAACAAAAGAACAAATAAGACATCACAAACACAAAAGGGTTAACACAAAAGGGTTGAACGGTCAGTGGCAAAAAAGGCCGCTGGGGGTTAAATCAGGTTCTCGGGTGCACCAATCCTCACACTTACCCTACTGTCAACCCAATAAAACGGGACTGTATAAATAAAGAATAATATGACAAAATAGCATCAAATATACGATAACAGTTTTTAAACGCTTACACATAAGGATCTGTACGCGGGGTATCGGTATAGTTCTAATTTGGCGAGATCACAGTTAGATTTGTAGATGTTTACTCTAGAATCTATGTTTAATATACCGGTATTATTACAATTAAAATTGTAAATTTACAAACACCTAAAAATGAACAGTTTAACCGTAAAATAACTTCTGCTTATTTTGCGATGAGTTGCAAATACAGTGGTATCCATTGTGATTTTAATTAATGGATCATGTATTCAATAGGCGATTGTTTAACATCGTTAAAATGGACAAATACGGTTGATCCAATTGTCTCAATATGAACAAACTAGGTAGAGGATCATAATCTTATGATGCATGCAAAATATTAGAAATATCGCTTTTGAAGTATCAGACAATTATTTCAATGTTTAAACGCTCTCCTATGTTACAGTTTCACCGGCCGTGACCGAATCATACTTGATTCCAGGGTCACTATATGAATAACTTGGTATAGGAAAATAATCTTACGCTGCATGCAACGTTTTATACCCCTAGCTGTTGTAGTTTTAGAGAAGAAATTTCTTTTAAATCAATGTAAAGCTTTCACCTACGCGGCCGGGCCATATTTGACGCCAGAGTCAATAATTGAACAAAATCGGTAGACAACCATCAGGTTATTCTACGTGCAAAATATTCGACCTCTGTGGCTGTTTTTTGGGGAAAGGTTTTTAAGAATTTTTCTATATAATTATATGACCCAAGGGGCGGGGGCAAAATATGACCACAGCGTCACCATTTTAACACACTGTAGTGGGCACAATCTTATGCTTTATATACTATAATATTATCTAGCTCTTACAGCCTTAGAGAAGAAATTTTTAAAGATTTCCTACATAATTCCATGTAAAACAGTTACACCAGGGGCTGGGACAGTTTTTCTTTATTAATGATCGCCAAACCATGTACTATGAATTTTGCTAAATGGCCATTCCCTAGGGAGGGGGAGGTCAAATTTCGTATATAGAGATAACGTTTGTTTTAAATAGACGTATATATGGAAAAACGTATAAAAGATAACAAAAGGTCTAATATCTTGTACTGAGTATCAGAATATGGTCTTCTAAACAGTGTGTTCAAATGGTGACCCCGGAGTCAAATTTCGCCTGGCACAAGGGTCACATGTTTTACATAGATTTATATAGAGAAGAACTTTACAACCATATAACTAGCATCGGCCCCGTGTTCCGACCCACACCTGGGGACATAGACCATGGGTCATAATTTGGAAATCATTAACACCCCCACCCTATAACCATATATACGCTTACTATGTATGAACATACGGATAAAACCATCCAATCAGCATCGAACCTGGGGTCTATTCTCTCCCTACTGGGCATGAACAGACAAATACAATCATCCAACAAGTAACGGTACCAGGGTCCGCCCCAACCCCTGGGAAATAGCCCATATGTCATAACTTGGTAACCGTTGTGATCCCCTCCCCATAAGCATATATACATTTAATGAGCATAAACAGACGATTAGACCAATCCAATCGGCATATGCCCACACCTGTGGTCATAATCTCTATGTCATATCTTGGAAACAGATGAGATCCCCACCCTATAACCATATATACACTTACTTGTCATGAACATATTAAGGCGGATGTAAGCTTCTTTTTTTTTTTGCGAAATTCATCAGGTGAGCGATTCAGGGCCAATTTTGCCCTCTTGTTTAAAGCATGAAAGCTTTGTTTTGCACTTGAATTCCACCAATATTTGTTTAAAGCCATTAAAACTATACATGCCCTCTTGGGCCTCCTGTTTAAGCCCGTAACCTACGATTTGAACGCTTATATTAAAACTCATATACATACATGTATTATGTAATTTTTACCCATATACATACATGTATTATGTAATTATTACCACCATTCATTTTTCATTAATGAGAAATAGTACATGTACTTTGTAGGTTTTGTATATATTGTATGTATATTTGGAGAAATAAACATAATTATTAAATAATACACCCAATGTATTAATAAATATTGAAAAGGGGATCCATTGGAAGCAACAAACACAAACAAGAGTAGCAGACTCGGTTTTATTGAGTCTGTTCATGAGAAGTAATGTAGAGTGCAACACCTATCACGCCTCCTAGCACCGGCTTAAGCGATGTTTTACTTTAAAGTCACACAGATTTGGCTTGATGATCTCAAAGGACCAGTAAATAATAACACTGATTTTTCAGATTATGCTTATGATTAGTATTGTAGGCCAACAAAACATCTACATTATAAGATTCATAATTCCTTTATTATATCTCCACAGCCTGGTTGTCGACCACTTCTCTATCCAGAGGAAATGGTTCGAATTGTGGGTGTTTGTCAGTACTTCGCAACACGATGGCTTCCATTCGTATCTTCAATACAAGTCATGTTTACACTTATAAATTACTAACTAACGGAAAAGGCCCTGTTTCAGTGATGGTCTCGAGGAAAAGAGTGGATAATCCACGAGTGCCCATTTGGGCATGGTCAGCGTTCTGACAGTAGGGATCATGTCGTCTACGTTCTGCCTGGTAAAGATGAGATCAAGGATAAGATGCAAGCGCTTATTGTAAAGATGACCACTTACTTTCTAGATGTTGACCCAAAGGACATGATAGATGTAATTAAAAGATGCTAACTGAAACAATGGTATATATCTCGGGATGACATAACGTATCCCTTTACCGCCCGGCTATATACACATAAAGACATTGGTCCGGAATTAAACTGAATGGCCGGGTCAGAAGATTTACGCTCTAGGTCGATATTAGAACACCGTGAACAGGTAGATACTTATATACATTACAAAACTGTACTTCTGTAATCAAATACAGCTAAATGCGGATGAAGTAACGGCTTACATACGTGAAATAGTTATCAATCACAATAATATGGAGCTCGGTGATAATGAGTATATGGTGAAGCAGCTTGATGATCACGCATAGATGTATGTGTTGATGACTACATGACTACGTACTTTTCTGCACGCTTATTGGTTCACTCCTCATTCATGTTTTCGGAACTGTGTTTGTTAGACAGGAAAACAACCCATTTCACTAAAGAACATGTAATGTATGCCTTCTGTATTTATTTGTTATATTCTTCCAATTGAAATATTATAATTTATAAAATTGTTTTAGCATGTTTAGTGAAATATTACTTTGTACGATTTGTTTTGGTAAGGCGGAGTAATAGTTTATCATACAAATTCAATAACCTTTTTATTGTATTCTTTAATATTGTTCTCGATTGATTCAAATTGTGTATTCTGTGTCATTGTACAGTATGCGATATTTAGTAAATAACACTATACAGAGAGTCTACCATGGGTTCTTGGGAACAAGGGAACATGGCCATTTATTTTTGGGGAAAAAGGGAACAGTGTCTTTTATTGAAAATATATTTGGGGAACAAGTGAACATTGGCAACATGTTTTTATGGAACAAAGCAAAATAAATTTGGGGAACAAAGGAACATCGGGTCATAATTTTAGGTAACAAGCGAACATGGACCCCTCTGGGAGGGCCTCAATAAATTGCGCACAGTATCACGAAATGTGTAATTCATTATCACGAATTATACTACTCGTTAGCACGATACAGCAGGATTAGTATCATGATTATAACGGTCGTTACATAAGGTATATATGTAGCAGTCATTAGCATAAAATGTAGTCATAAGCATGCGATATAACAGTCTTAGCATGAGATTTAGTCATTAGCATGGACTAAGGCATACATTGGTATCAA
Organism: Cyrtodaria siliqua; assembly: GCA_037043455.1. Classification (NCBI taxonomy): domain Eukaryota; kingdom Metazoa; phylum Mollusca; class Bivalvia; order Adapedonta; family Hiatellidae; genus Cyrtodaria; species Cyrtodaria siliqua. The sequence goes on from JAWPHD010011986.1 coordinate 69,772, forward strand.
ATATAGCAGGCAGAATCAAGTGACATGGAAGTCAATTAGCATGATATATAACAGTTAGTATCATGAGATTTAATCATTAACTTTGACTAAGGCAGACAATAGCATCATACACAGCAGGCAGTATCAAGTGACATAGAAGTCAATTAGCAACATATAACTGTCGTTACCATGGCATATAAGTCATAATCACTAGATATCACAACTTGTCATACTGCAAAGAAAATTCTCGTGTTTTCATTGGTCAATGCGCCGTCTCGCGACGTGGACGTTTGACGATTTCCCCATGTGTGCCTCATACCTTTAATACAGAAAAACAAAATGGCGGAGATAACGCCGCCGATTCGTTGTGGAAACCGCCGACTGTTTCTTTCTTACCGCCTTACTGTACTTTCCATTGTGGGTAAACGTTTGACATAATAGTAAGTAGTGTTGTCTGCCATTTTAAAGATAATAAAACACCAGCATTGTGATAAATAACGTTTTTTTATTAAGATTATTAAAAAATCCGGCAAATTTGGTGACGTTTAGAGCGTTTACGTCAGGAATATAAACATGTAAGCCACGTCACGATTTAGGAATGAAACAGAGGAACGTTACGGGGAAATTGACTGAATAAAAAAGAAACAGTTTATAAGGTTGTCATACTATCAATTCTGTATTCGTTTTTATTTTGAATCCGTGTTGAAAAGCAGATGCTTATCATAACTATGAAGCATTAGGAGAGTGACGTTATCTTGACGCTTGTATCTGCATGATCTCAGTAGACGCTTTATAGTTTCGAGTGTGTTCCTGTGGATATGACATTTTACAAGAACTGACGCAAGCTTCCAGAACACTTTCCCTAGTAATGCTCCTTTATTCTTGCATACTGGATCAGGTTTTCTGAGTTTTACATAGGTGATGGAAAGCCTGATCTTACACATGGGTGGAGATAAAAGTCGCGCGCTGATATCAACAATGACAGTTGCAGACGCCATTGTGTAAATAAACATGTAAAACGTTAGTAGTTGGTGACGTCAATGGTCAGAATGTAAATGATATGCAACAAAAATAATAAATCAGGGTATCGGTTTCACATAGGGAAATTCTTGAAATTTTTGATCGTAACATCGGCGGAGCCTCGGTTCCGATAAAACTATTATACTTCGTGTTGGAATTCCCGATCATCACTCGATACCCCTGATAGGTTCTGATAATGATATACCTGTTAAAAGGAGCCACGAACTGCTCACCGACATACAGAAACAACAAGTGGTAAATACGCCATGAACGTTCACTACCAAAGTATTGCCCTTCATCATCAGTCATGGTTATACTAGCATGGCTCTGCATGGGGCGGTGGTACTGCCCTCAATCATAAGTCATGGTTCTAGTAGCATGGCTCTGCATGAGGCGGCGGTATTGCCCTCCATTATCAGTCACGGTTGTACTAGCATAGCTCTGCATCGGGCGTCGATACTGCCCTCCATCACCAGTCATGGTTGTACGTGTATAGCTCCATGGCATGTCGGTACTGCCCTCCATCATCAGTCATGGTTGTACTAGCATGGCTCTGCGTGGGGCGGAGATACTGTCCTACATCAACAGTGATGGTTGTAGTAGCATGGCTCTCCATGGGGTACTGCCCTCCATCTTAAGTTATGGTTGTACTGGCATGACTCTGCATGGGACGTCGGTTCTGCCGTACATCATAATCCACTGTTGTACCAGCATGGCTCAGCATGGGACGTCGGTTCTGCCATACATCATAAGCCACTGTTGTACTGGCATGGCTCAGCATGGGACGTCGGTTCTGCCATACATCATAAGCCACTGTTGTACTGGCATGGCTCTCCATGGAGTGTGGATGCTGCCCTCCATCATACGTCATTATACGTCATGGTGTTATCAGTATGGCTCGTCATAGAGCGTGGGCCCAACATCATACGGCATGATTGCACTAGCATTGCTCTTCATGGTACATCGGTAATGCATTCCATTATCAGTTATGGTTGTAATAACAAAGCTCTCCATGGGACGTCGGTATTGCACTTCATCGTAAGCCTTACGTACCATTCCTTAATACCATATTATTCTAGCCTGTAAATATAGATATAAAAATCGAAAAGGAAAAGCAGCATTCAGGGACAACAATCAACCGCAACACACACAGAAACACAGAACAAATCTAAAGATGAATAAAAGGCCAAATAAGACATCACAAACACACAAGGGTTGCAAATAGGACTACCACCTTGGAACGATTATAGGCAAAAAAGGCAGCAGTGGTTTAAACCAGGTTCTAGGGTGCACCAAACCTCACAATTACCCTACTGTCATCCCAGTTAAATGGGACAGTATAAATAAAGAAATCCCCGCCATGAGCTAATCTCTAATCAACAAGGCAGCATTATTAGGCAATATAATTAAAGGCAAAGATGCTCTTGTATATATCAATACAAAAAAAACGATAGCCTAGAAAGTCACAAAGAAGTTACTCAATGACTTGGCAGAAGCCAGAGCAACAAGAGAATAAAACCATTGAGGACACGACAAGACAAGACCGCAGACAAACATCAAATGTCACCGTCCTTTTTGGCTTTAGGTAGACGTCATCATAGGCTCTACAGCCTGTCCGGTCATCGTACAATTAAAGAGGAAGGCATAGTGGCGAGTTGTATATGGGTCCACCATCAAGAATACAGTGCGTTGCAAAATGATAGGGTCATAACCTCTTTTGATAAACCTTTTCACAAGTTTAACAAAGATAGTATGAAAAGTGATCATGACCAAGAATATTACGTAGTTTGTAAATCACATCACCATAGAAGTCAGGTGTGATAGTCCTTGTCGCAGAAGAGTTCTTAAATTACTTTTATATTTGGAAAGAGATCAGGATTACGATAATAAAATTATCAAATGATTTTAACGAAGTTTATGGTAATCGGTAGCCCTGATGGGGTAGCTTTTTAGTTATACAAATATTAAAAATATTAAATTTCTCAACTCAGAGTGCAAGCTCTAGAAAAACGAAATACTCGGTGAGCATCACATCTAAATGGGGATAATTAACAACGTCAAAATTAAAATCATCCTCTTGTCATATATTTTGCTAATTATTCCACCATTTTCAATAGAGAGATGTAAATCGAGAAAAGAAGCTTTAATATCAGAAATATTAGCTTTGGTAAGTTGAAGTTCTTTAGGATATATATTATTAACTATAGTAGAAAAAAAAGGGTTGTCAGTGTTTAATATGTCATCCAGATACCGAGAGGTATCATTAAAGGCCTCAATAAAATCTTCCTGGGTATCTTGTGAAAGACTCAACATGAAATCTCTTTCATAGCCATATACATACAAATCTGCGGCAAGGGTTGCACAGTTCGTACCCATAGGGATACCAGCAATTTTTCTATAAACGGTCGTTCCATACCTGAGGAAAATATTATCTAATAGGAAACAGAGTGCTTCAAAAACTTATTGGCAAGTCCACATAGTGTTATTGTCTAAACTGCCGTGAGTAAAAAAACGCTTTAATATTAGTACAGGCCAAAAATGTAATATTTTCCCTAGCGAATGTTTTTTTAATAAGAGCAATAAGCTTGTCGTTGATAAGGTGATGTGGTAAGGTTGTATATAGTGTAGAGAAGTCATAGGTGCTAATAGATGAAAGTTGACGTTTATTGCAAATTATATCAAGAACGTCTCCTGAATTTTTAATAGACCAAAACAAATTAATCCCATAGTTTTCATGTGTTTTATCACGGTTTGTTTAACGTGATCTTTAACGGCAGTAAGACAAGAAGTTAAAAGCTTTGAGATGTTTGTGGTGGTGCAGGTACTAGAATTCGAATTAAAGCCGGCCTGATACTGATGTTTATGTAATTTAGGAATCCAGTACATAGTTGGCAGTTTTGTTCTGCTTTTCGTCTACCCCAGCCTTGAAAGTAGTGCACCAAGTGATAGGTGTGGAAACAACATCATCCTTGGTAAGTCCACATAGTGTAATTGTCTAAACTGCCGTGAGTAAAAGATGCTTTAATATTAGTACAGGCCAAAAATGTAATATTTTCCCTAGCGAATGTTTTTTGAATAAGAGCAATAAGCTTGTCTTTGATAAGGTGATGTGGTAAGGTTGTATATAGTGTAGAGAAGTCATAGGTGCTAATAAATGAAAGCTGACGTTTATTGCAAATTATATCAAGAACGTCTCCTGAATTTTTAATAGACCAAAACAAATTAATCCCATAGTTTTCATGTGTTTTATCACGGTATTGTTTAACGTGATCTTTAACGGCAGTAAGACAAGAAGTTAAAAGCTTTGAGATGTGTGTGGTGGTGCAGGCACTAGAATTCGGATTAAAGCCGGCCTTATACTGATGTTTATGTAATTTAGGAATCCAGTACATAGTTGGCAGTTTTGTTCTGCTATTCGTCTACCCCAGCCTTGAAAGTAGTGCACCAAGTGACAGGTGTCGAAACAACATCATCCTCAGTAGAATGAACTGGAGTATACGAATAAGTGCTACCGAGTTCCAGAGATAAAACACTGACGTAATGTAGGCGTCAAACAATAAATACATTATTAGCTGCTTTATCAGCAGGAACAAAAACAAATTTATTATGAAATTTTTGAAATCCCGATTTTAAATTACGAAAGGAAAACCTAAGTCTTGGAGGAAGTAAAGAGGGGTTAGCATTATAAAAGTTAATACGTGTATCTATACTTTTAAAAATTGACTTTTTCCAAGTAGAAAGAGAGTTTGGTTCCGCATTTTCTCTACGACACCATTTTATACTAAAATCCCGAGGCCCGTATTCATAAAGCTTCTTAAGATATTTCTCAACTTAATTAATCCTTCAAATAAGGTTATTTTCTAGAACTTCTACTTAAGAAACATCTTAAGTTTAAACGTTATTCATAAATAACGTGAAAAATTGATTGCGAAATTAACCGTGTGTTTCTAGGCCTGTGGTAGCGCACTGGCGTGGTAATCGAAAGACCGTGGGTTCGAGTCCCGTTTTAGGCACGTCTTTTTTACTTGTTTTAATTTGAAAAAAGAAATGAAACTATATGATCGTGTTTTTTACTATTTAAATAATTGCTTTGCAAACGTCTTCAACAACGCCATAGTTTCATCAGCGGTTTATAAACAATATCAAGTTCTAGTTTAACCAATTTGAGTCAAACTATTTAGGCAAGTTAAATTTGTATTTGAAAAAGATTTAAACGAGTTACGTACTAAACTACGAGATAGTCATCACGTAGTTTAGTAATACTACATGCAATTGATTGGTATAATTTAATTAAACTTGGTACAATAATATATTTAGCAGAAACTGTGTCCAGGACGTATTGAGGTGAGTAGATCATGGTTATATTAATAGTTTTTGTTACAATGTCTTTTGTTCTACAAAATTCATGTTGTTGGCTATGTGTGGGTGTTTCCATATAATGGGGTTAGGCCTAAACTTACCTGTCTTTATTTCACATTTTTAAATATTAATTTTATTTAAATAACTTGCTATTATTGTTTTAAATCATGTTTATTTTCCATGTTCAATTATACAAAACTATTTGAGCTATTGATTGGAGACTTTGGATATTAATTTTGACCAATTGACCTCAGAACTAAGCATATGTGTATGTCAGTGCGATTAAAAATCAAATCAACATCAAAAGTAAAAGAAATATGCCTGACACGTTTCTAGAATGGCGTTTGACCTATACGGCGTTTGACATAAACATGATCATATATAATTCTAGAATGGCGTTTGACATATACATCATAGAAATTGGGTTGGCGGCTTTCAAATTATGTTAATGACCTTAACAGTAGACCACTGAAAATATTGTAGCAAAATATGCACTTGTACACGCAGTTTCTGCTTTTCACATGAAAGAGAGAAAACAGACATATGAGTTTAAAATGGGGAAAAATAGAGAGGACAATTAGGCCCTAACACATTCTATATGAGATAATTGTCTCATATGTCCTTACATGTCTCTCTGTTTTGTGTTCTCACAACACATGTCTCAATCTTCAAACTACGACAGTAGATGTAAGAACACAAAGTTTGTCCTAACATGGTCATGTGTGTCCTTACATGGCATGATTTTTACTTATAATTGTCCTCATATGAACGGATGTGTCATATCTCCCTCTCCCTCTCTCTCTCTCTCTCTCTCTCTCTCCATGAAAAATCGAAATCTTTAAAAAAAAAAAAAGGCCAAGATGAATAAACACAATCTTCTGTTTTTTAGGAGAAAGCCTTGAACAGTATTTAAAGATGTTTTTCATTTCTATAACACTGCCTTCAAGATTAGAGATCGGTAATATCACGGTCATATATTTATATATATATATCTAGCCAGCCTTTAAAGGGACACATGGCACACGGCAATCTTGAAGTTTGATTCAAACAATTATAGCATCTCGATTTATTAATATAATTGTATTGAATTGAATGTTCTTTAACGGCTCATCAACACAGTATAGGTTATTCTGAGCCGCACCCGAGAGAAGGGAAGGATACATAGGAATCCGGGAACCGTGCCCTACTCTTATTATCGAATAGATTCCTATGGTTCTTTAACGTGCTCGGAGGATAGACCGATACACTGGACCGCCCGGTTTACGTCCCCATCCGACGGACGAGGCTAAGGGAAAGTGTCTTGCCCAAGATTTATTAATATAGTATTATTTTGACTTTAAACCTGCATGCATATAATTTAAATAACATTTTGAGTTTTCGTTTTCCTTTCGTTGTTTAACATTAACATTATATATAAGTAAAAAAAGTCATCTGTTAGTAACGTGTAAAAACAGTTTCTGTTTTATAAACTATTATAATAATTAATATTACTGATTGCAAAACTACAAATTATGTCAAACAAACTAACAGGACGCCGCGAGCTTAAAAAAGATTGCCACGGGTCCCTTTAAACATAGAAATATGAAAGCATTTAATGTATAGAGAAATAATAATTGTATAATTGATTTCAGTAGCTTAAAAATACATGTGTAATAAGTCCCTAAAATACTTATATTGAAAAATTGCATATCTTGTCTCCAGAGACAATTAAAAGCAACGATTAGCGGCATGAAACGAATAAATAGTGTTTTGCGGCATGTCGAATTGTGCACAAACAATGGTGAAATGTTTTTCAACATTCCTAATCTTGTCTTGCGGCTCGTCGAAATGTAAAATTTTGCACGAAATATTATGAAATGGAAATAATTTTATTTTAATATTCTTAAAACAATTCATTACATGTATCAATGCTATGTTCAGATCATTTTAAGAAAAAGAAGTTTATGTATAAAGAGACTGGATGCGATCTGAGGGAGTGATTGATGTCATGAAAACCCTCATAGTGTGCATCAATTTTATATGACGAGTGTACAGCACATGCATTACATTAGGCCGCATGTTATTATTGTTTATGAAAACGTTTGGTCCGAAAATATCGACGACTCGGCTGTTTTTTGTTGCTAAATCATAAATATTAATTTTAAATTGGTTTTAGATTGCTAACAGTTGTACATATAATTCAAATAGAGTGTATGTCGCAAACAACACAACACAATCATCATTTAGGAGACTTAAAGCATCATATTTATGAATTAATATTAATGATTCACACCACAAAACTAGCCGAATCCGTTCAGTTGTACAGACCACGATTTGGCATTGAGAATATTTAAATTGTATGGTGCATGGGGCCTAGTTTAGTGCTTAATATTATGCACATTGAACATGAAACTGTTCAAATTATGACGGTTTTAATCGTATTTGTTTTGAAACCCAGATGATTCGAGATCGCCTCTCTTTAAGAAAAAAGGCAACAAACACAGTCAGCTTAATGTAATCAAGTAACAAGTTGGCTATTATGTCTTGCTTTAAACATGTATGTACTATCAAAGATGGGAAACACAATAAACATAGACAAGAAGCACCTCTAGGAATTCGTCACTCCAATATGTATACTGAATAGTTGTGGAGAATCCTAAGCTAAAGAGCTGTTCCGGTTTCTAAATATAGATGTGGAATTCCAGATTAGCCTGGACACAAACTTAGAAACGAAAACTAAACTTAAAAAATAAGAAAATATTAAGATATTTATCAGCTAAGATTTCAACTAAGATGCTTAGAATAAGAATTTGACTTAATCTTACCTAAGTGATATTTGCCAATCTTAAGTTGAAGTTGAGAAATATCTGAAGAAGATTTATGAATACGGGCCTGCTGCAGTATATCGATAAAAATAAAGCTATTGATCAACTGATTGAATTATAAACCCAATGGTGGAACGCAGTGATTGTCAGTCCGAAAGTCATGGGTTCGAAACTCGTATAGGCCATAGTATTTTTCAGTGAATGGGTGTATATGTTTTATATTACTTTGTCGATCGCAGGTAAAGCAATAACAATAAAGCAATTTCACGAGCTTGTTAGTAAACCATGCGTTAAACCGCTCCCATTTGCTGTAAATACACGCCCACTAGCCTTATATAGATCTATAGTACCTTTAAATTGTACTATTTTCTCCATTTAATTTACATATTTACATATAACTATCCTTAATTACATTATTCTACCCACAAGGAGTGGAATTCGTTCACTTTGTAAATAGCGTAATTTACCAATGAACCGATGTGTTTTAAATATGGAAACAGTTGATTTGTTCCAGGCTGTATAGCACACTACTTATTCAGCCTGCGTCGTCGTGGAATAAGACGCTGTGTTATAAACAGGTAATTGGAAGAAAACAAAATGTTCGTAGTCGTACATAGCTGTTTTACCTCAAACGTCTAAAATGCGAACAATCCGCTAACCGTTTTAAATCATCAAATGGGTTCCAATTAACTGTAGTTATCATATCAGAAAATTTACAGAAATAAGTCCAGAACAAAATTAAAGCTTAACAATAACTTATTATCTCCCCTTCCAGTGCACAACCGAACATAAGTCCCGCATTATGTGGTCCTGCCTTAATTACATTAAGCAATGGGAAAGCTTATATTAGTCGGATTTTTTAACGGATATTTCGTCAATAAAACACATTTAAAACCATTTTACTGAAAAAATGCGATAACCTGTTAAAATTACCTATTAAATGTTTTAAGTTTACAATATGGAAACTTGTTAAACCTAAATTAAGGTTTTATTTCATACCACAGCCAACCCCGTTTTCGCTTCTTGGAGAAAGGGTTGGATGGGATATGGCAGTTAATGTGTACTTAGTAACACCGTGACGTCAGAGTGACCGTACTTTAACTGCCGCCTTTTAGTTACCCTAAATTAAACGATTTAATGCTTTGCATTCATCAAAGGAAATGTCAACGACAACGCTACAAGAGGAATATAAGAGAAGTTAGAGAATATAACTTGGCGCGGCTACTTTTATTTACACTGTCCCGTTTAATTGATCTGACAATAAAGTAAGAGTGAGGCTTGGTACACCCTAGAACCTGCTCGAAATCCCCAGCGGCATGTTTT